>VXBW01002694.1:276948-306484 GCA_013400375.1 Thinocorus orbignyianus | reverse complement strand
CCCCCCCCCCCCCCAGCAACAGTGAGCAGTTACATCTCCAAGTAATTACTGAAGGAGCTGTATACAGTCAGCAGCTCTCCAAATCTTGGGGCAGACTCCCATTGAACACTATTTTCAGCAGTTCTGTTGTGCACAGGGTACCTACAGTGGCAACAGATGCACTTGTCAGATGTCACATTTACTGTATATTTCCCCTGCCCTTTTTTTCTTCCCCCACAGTTCTTCCAGTGGGGATTTTGGCTCTCACATGCATATTAGCTTGGTATGATGTTGTTCTTCCAGCTGCACAAACCTTTCCAAAATGCTTGTCAAACCTAGAACTGTTGCAGGGTTTTGTCATTTTTCTTTTTTCTTTCTGAAAGGATGTGGGTAGAAGTATAAAATATGTATTCCTAGCCTTTACTCAGATGCTCTCTTCTAAACACAGGGTAGTCGGGAGAAGGTGACTGCATGGTCCCTGGCTGATGTTGCTTCTTTTCTGCCAAGTCAGTTAGTCACATCCTCTGTTACAGATGGCTGACTTGTACATAACCCTGAGGAGCAAATAGGTTCTTCACTCCTGATCATAAAGCTAATTTATTCCTGTGCCTCCCTCCTCTAAATCTCAGTTTCCACCATATGACATGACTGAAATGAAAACCTGTAATTATTGTTATGTCTCTTTTTTTTTTTTTTCTTTTTTTTTTTGGCTTATGATTTCAAACACTTTTAGTAACATAGTCTGTATCCCCTTAGTACGTATAATTCCAAAGCGTGGTTCAACTTGAGAGAATATTGGTTCTTACTCTCTGGTTAATGCATCCATTTCTTGAGTTATTGTCTTTGCATTGATCTCTATTGATTCAGTTAAAAGACATGTTATCCTTGTTTCCATTTCTGTGAGGGAGATGTGCTTGCATTATGGGACCTTTAATGGCAAGGTTATCTCTCATGTCATAGCCCTCATCTGCAATGTATTTTACTGATTACTTGTCGTGAGTAATCCTCAGCACAGAGCCTGCTCAAGAGATGGAACAATCTACGTGTCTGATACTGTTCGGTATTTTGCACTTAGCTAATGAACACACCCATGCAACAAGGGTCACTGCTGCCTTGGACCGATTCTTCGGTGGTAAGGAAGGATGTCGTCAAACCAGTAAATCTATCCAGGGCACAGAAGGAACAATACCCAAAAGTATGCATGTTAATCCAGCAAAATTAAAGCTGCAGTAAAAAATTGATAACAACATCTGAGAACGGCAAGGAGAAGAGCAGAAGAACAGCTGGCAGAAACTTCCCTGCTCTTTTATAGCCAGATGTTAGGCAAGACAAGTAGAGGTTGTATTCTCAGACAAGAAGCTGTTTGGAAACAAGGGAAATGACATAGCTGTCAGGAGGTTCACTTCCTCTGCATAAAGGCAGCCTGGTTTCCAAAAAAAAACCCCTTTGCTAATGAAAATGTTGCAAATGCAGCAAAAGTAGCAATAGATGCTTTTTTGCTGGCTCAGCAAAAGAAAGGAAAAAGTGAAGATGGGATTTTTCTCCCTCCTTAACCTACATTTGTGCTCTAGGACTGCTTACCTTGCTTGGCAGGCTATGCCTGCTAGAGCCGGGTACAGACCTCAGCAAACCAGGGGCAGTGGCTTCATCACCTAACTGAGCTCAGGACAGCCTGGGAGCTCATGTCTGAACACTTACTGCATTTTAGGGAAATGAAATTCTGACTCCCAAAAATAAAAAAGGAGAAATGAATCTGACCAGCTTTACATTGATTTAGTTTTCTGCTGGTCTATAGCACGTTTGAAACACGAGCTCAGCTTCCTTTTAAAAAGAAAATAGGAGCTGGGACTATGGATGTCTCAGCAGGCTGGGTTTGCCTGATAAACACCAGTTAGATGCATCAGTGTCCGAGAGCCTTGAAGTCGAATGTAATCTCTGGAATTTTGAGCTTCCTCTTTCCTCACCACCTTCCAGCTCCTCCTCAACAAACTGTTGATTTTAAAACAATATGTCCCTAATCCTATCACTGTTCTGCATGGTCACCAAATCACCAGATGAGACAGATCCTCAAGGGAAAACTCATGTCCCTGCATTGTGAGTAATGAATGGAATTATTTCATACTTCACAATGCCCTTGAGGGGGAGTCATACCAATTAACATAACCAAGTTTTCCTTATTACATGATGGAAATTAATGGGGGAGGGGAGCGGGAGGGAGAGGATTGAGGGGAAAAAAAGAAGATGGTTTAGAGTGGTGTTTTATAATGCATTTTGATCAATAAGTTGAGAATGCATGACTATATTGGCAAAGCCCAACCCCTCAGAGATAAAAGCTGCCTCAGTACTGAGAAAGGCAGGCTTCTTTCACCTATGTAGACTGAACCCTATTTCAAAACACGGTTTGTGTAATATTTAAGTGTAGGACAGGCCTTGTGTTTACACCTGGCGCATTACTGCCCGAGTTCACTAGGGGCAGTCTCCTAGAAGAGAAGCCTACATGTGCTTATGGAAGTACAGTCTTGACTTCTTCCAGGGATGTTTAGAGCAGCTCGCTCTAAACATCTAACTTCAGTGCCTAACTGGGATCAGCAGGCTGCCTCTATAGATGCCAAAGCATTCAGCAATCAGCTCAGGGCCCTGGGGCAGCAGCCTTCTCTCTGTGTTCATGCTATGGCTGCAGAAAATGTTATCATTACTTCCTTTTGTACCAAAGTCATTGGGTCCTGAAGATGTTTCTTGAGAAAGTCCTCTGTTAACTAGGCTGTGTTACCTGCCTTCTGAAACTTACTGTCATTTCCCCATCACCCAAATCTTTTTCTGTGTCACAGTTCCCTTTTTAATCCTCAGGTTCTCCAGCTTCACCAATCATCTACACTTTCTAAGCAGCAGGACTAAGCATTTCCTTTATCTAGGATATAATAAAATTTAATCACAGAAATATATCAGTTGATCTGGCATAATTTACTGCAGGAAGCTCAAATGTAGCTCTTTCTTCCAATTTCTCTTTACCCCCATGTATGTTAGTATTCTTCCATTCAAAAATTATGCCAGAGATTGGCATACAGTTAAGGTTGCCCATTTTCCCTTACTTACCTTCGTCTAGCCTCCCTCCTTCTGCAGATGAATGCTGGACTCCAAAACTTCAATACTAACACGTTCAATCTTTCCAGTTTTTAATGTCATGCTGAAATAGGAACAGCAGCAGGAGGGCTACTAGGCCACTGGGCCAGCTGATGGTCTTGCTGGGCCATCAGCTCCCTCGGCTGTTCTTCTCACTATGGACCAACTGCAATACATAAAAATTAAGATTCCTCAGGAGGAATCCAAAGAGCCTAATCCAAGAAGACATTACACAGTAGAGCTACAGGTTCTCCAGGAAGAGAGAGAGAGCTTTGAACTCAATTTCCCCATACCCCAGATGCACGTTCTGGTTACTGGTGTTACTGGAGGTTGTGAGAAGTCAGCTGAAAAGAGAGTCTGTGATCCAGCCAGGCTCCAGTTCCACAGCAGCAAACACCACACAGAAACAGGCACTGAACCACCTTATGTCACCAGGTGCCTGCAGCACTTCTTGTAGGGTAATTGCCCACTTAGTGTGAAATGAGCTTTGGGTCCCATTGCAAGGTAGCTATGTCTCCTCGTGCACTGTAAGTGCAAGCGTTGAGGTTATGAACTCCATCAAAGCCTATAAAAATTAGATGTTGCAATGTTCACACCTAGTTCTTTCATTTCCTGAACGTTAAAAAGGAGCACAAACAGAAACTTGGCTGCCATCTTCAGATATTTTTCCTATACAGACTTGCCCCAGCTGTCTCCTTCAGACACCTTACCTTTGTTTTTTTCCCAGCTTCACATTTTTTCAGGTTACATTCCATATACCATACTGTATGCAAACACCAACTGCTTCCTGAAGCCTTCCTCCTCTTTCTTCAGTTATGTTTCTTCCTCGTGCTCTTTCTTCCAAGTGACAGCTGTATAGTTCTGAGAGAGTTCAATAGATAAAAATCTTACTCCATTATCCTCCTGTACCCTAAACAATCTCTACTTAACTTTTTATCACCACCTGCATTCTGTGATCAAGCCCAGCATCTAAAGACTCAGTCCTGTACCTCCGGTTTTACACAGTGATCTCTCATAGAGCACTGAATGTGTGCTCTTGAAATCTGAGGATGCTAAAGTTCAGATTTTTATTCTTCTTAACTCCCTTTTTTTTTATTTAATGAAGTGAAAGATTTGGTTTCCAGTTATAACTGCCTTTCTGGTAATGATAATCAGCTGTCTCAAGTACCCCCTGGAGCTCACAGACACTTCTTTACCCATAATTCTCCTTCAAAAGCCCAGGATAGAGCAATGTCTCCTCCTAATTTCCCAGGCACTTCTCCCACAGCCAGTGTAAGTTTCCTGGCTAATTTCATTCCTTTGGTATCTTTTTTTTTTTTTTTTTGGTGTAAATAACCCACTTTTTAAATAGTTCTTTATTTTAGTGGGTTTGTTTGATTCCTTAGTATCCTTTAGAGTTAATAACTGTTTATTTTCTGTTCTCAGAAAACATATAGAAAATGTGACAGACTTTCTACCTCTTCCTGCTGAATACTGAGGCACAAGTAGTAATTTGTTTTTCTGGCAACAGACCCCTTTTCGTCAAGGTAGCCTCCGTGTTGCTCAGGAAGGTGATGGCTGTCTCCTCAAGTAACCTTTGGCTTCATATATACCAAATTTATGAAAACTTTTATTGTGTTCAGATCTTTTCCCATCTTCTTTTCCTGTTGCAGCTCTTTGGATCATTTTCTTGCATTCTTCTTTCACAATAGGCTCTTGTACCAATTCCTGCAGCACTGACCCTGCTGATTTATAGGTCTCATATTATTCTCTCTTTATTGCTCTTTGTGTTTCCCTGGTCATCCACAATGGTCATTTCTACTCCAAGTAGATTTATTTCTCAAGGGTACACAGATTTCTTGAACTCTATGGACTATACCTTTGACTATTTCCCCACCATATCCTACATCTTCACTGTCTTTTGCAGTTTGAGAATACATATGCCGCTCAGTGTTTTCTGTGAATTCAAAGCTTTCACACTTCTAATTTTGGGGAGTTACAAGTTCCTGATTTCAGAACTCATTAAATTTGGCTTGTGTTTTCACATCCTCCTTTGTTAGCCCTTCTATGTGATGCGTAGCATATCTGGGCAGATGCCAAGTGCCACAGTGCCAGCCCACAGCTTTAACTGTATATTCATAGTTTTTGCTATAGCTCCTGTATAGCATGTAAGTGCTTCCCAGATACGAATGAGCTTGTTTTCACTCTATCTTGTGAGTAAAGAAAGCATTATTTTTTACATTTTATGGAGAGGGAAGCCAAGCTAGATAAGATCCACATTTATGAATGCATTTAAGTGCATAACTCTGTTTCAGCTGAAAATAAAAACAGTTTTCTGATTCTTTATGACTTTTTTCAGAAGCCTGACTGCTCTCCTCCGAGAAGCTTCCCATTTTCCAACACTTTCCAGCCCCCTTGTCCCACACACACATCCTGCCTCCACCAACACCATTTTGTTCATTCCTCATGCCTACACAATTCCCTCTCATGTTCCCCTTTGTTCTCAGACAGAAGCTTAATGTACATCTACTTAATTAGCACAGCTGAAGGCTGGGCCAGCCTGCAGGTGGGATCATTTCCAGCAAGGCAGCCCCTAGACTATCCGCAGGTTTTTTTGAACTTTCTTTGTTTTCCCACACCATCTAAGTCATGGAGGACATGGATATGACCCTTTTTACTTTGTAGTGGTTTAAAATACTTAATTCCTCAATGGTGGGAATTTGCTCCCTACACAGCTGAAAAAACAAGGCGATGAATCTCCTGAACGCTCAATCCCCAGTGGATTCAAGAGGCAACAGATGTAAGCCCCCATGCCCCCAGCTCCTGGAAGACCATAAGACTTGCAGACCCTGATACTTCCCCTGGTGAAACCTCACAGAGCCATTTCTGCCCAGACAGAAATGAGTGTTGAGACGGTGGGTTACAGAACCAATGTCCCTCCCAGCTCTCCACCATTTTCCCAGCCTTTGCCCTCAGGATGCACGCTCTCCACCAAAACAGCCCAGAGGTGAGGCTCACCCTGGCCATGCCTGTGGGTGCTCAGGTTCAGGGCTGCAGGTCACCCATGGCTGACTAAACCCCTGAAGTTAGGGTACAGCCTGATCCCAGAGGCTTTCTCGTCTTTGCTCTCACAGCTGTTCCAGAACATAAAATTTTGGCACATTTTTGAACAGGAACCTGGAAGCCAAGGATCATGTTCCCTTTTTAGAGATTGGTCTGCACAGACAGTGTAGTCAAGAAAGATATTCACTTCTTCCTAACAAAAAGATGCCAATCTGTCCAGATGACGCACTGACTCCATCCCCATTGATCACCCTGAGACCAGGACCACCATCTCCCTGCACACAGGGTGAGATCCCCAGGCTGGGCCAGGTGAGACCCACCCAGGTCTCCCAGCGTAGCAAGCCACCCCTCAGGCTGTGGGATTTTTCTTACTATCTCCCAGGTTATCAGCACAGGTGACACCTGAGTGTAACCTACAGATGGGCAAAAATGAGGCAGTGAGGGGTTCAGCAGGAGCTCGCGCGCAGGATGCGGGACAGACAGCAATGCTCTCCCAACAGACAGAGGCAGATAAAGGGAAATTAATGAGAGCAGCAGGAAGGCAGTCTGTCACGGTGCCACAGCCTTGCCCTTGCCTACATCACCAGTTGATTGTGAACAATCCTGTTTCACCAGGCACTCAGTAATCATGCAGCAGTCGCTGCACCAAGCAGTTTATGGCACTAGTCAGCTTGCTGTTACAATAAGATGCTAATATCTTGAACAATCAGGTGCTCACCACCATAAAATAAAGCTAAACACTCTAAATCCTGCTTAACAAGCCTGCTAATGCACTATTGAAATCAATGACACATTTGAACAGTAAGAACTGCCCTGAAGCTTTTTAAATCCTGCTGTCCTTATTTTTCATTTTGGAAGTAAAAGTGTTGCCTCCAGGAAGGCACCTTCTGTTTGAAAGGCAACGGGACCAAAAGCACAAAGAAAAGGACATAGATTGGTTGGTAACAAGTGCCAGCAAAGAGCATCCAACAAGTCACTTAATCTTTCCTTACCTCAGTTTCTTCAGCTTGCAGAGTGCCAGATATAAAACCAGAAATGGTCTTCTCCAGTGCTTTGCAACACACGGTTGGATGGAAATGCATTATTAAAGATTACAGAGATTTATTCTTAAACTGGCTCAAGTGATGTTTGTTTACACAATGCAGACTTGATAAAGCAATTGCAGATAAAACATATATCAAAGTATGTTTAAGCAAGAACATCCATCACAATCTGAAATATGGAGCTGTGTGAGAGGAGAGAATGGGAACTGTATAATTGCAGACAGGAAAGGACAACAGGGAAATAATGACGAATCAAATATAGCAACTTTTTTTCTCACAAATGACACTTCTTATCAGCTAGCTTCTGTCAATGGAAAAAAGAAAATCTCCTGTGACTTTTATCTATTAGATTTTGTTCTCAATACCTGCCACGCTCTGGAGCTGCGGCTGCAAGAAGGCCCAGCTCTGCCACTCTCAGCTAATAGGTTTGATTGTTCTCTCTGAAATTATACTCACAGATAGTGACCTGTGAGTCAATCTGGCACTCGGCTTCGCAGTGGATAAGAAAGGCCTCCAGATAAGGTGGCATGCGAGTGACTGTGCAGCCTGACAGCCGGCAGCGAAGCTCTGCCACCCCACCAGTGCTGCTGCTGCTGCCTCCCCACTCGCACAAGTTACGTTGCTGATGGCTAGATAAGTCATTGCCATCCACAAAGTGCTGCTGTTTAGTATACAGTATTTATATTTTATGAATGTTAACAAGCAAGAAGCCCTGCACAACTGAGCAGTTACGAGCTCAAAAGGCTTTGTGAGATATTTTCTCTAAGGGCTCATTAATGTGGTCTTTTAATGGAGTACTTGCATATCTGAATCTTTAACTGTAGCTATAAATAGAGTTTATAAGCACTTGACAGTGTGTGGCAAAGCTGTGTTAGCAGTGCTTGCCCTGCTTTTTGCAAGTTCCATTTGCAACGGATATTTAAGAGGTGGAATTTAAACGTTTCCCAAAATGCAGATTTGTATACATCCTAATAATGCTGCACCCTGAATACCATTTTCACTGGGTTTAATGCATTTGGCATGTTCCCTCAATTAACTGAGTATCACAACATCTCAACAAAACAGCTAGTATTCCTATGCAATTGAAAGGAAAATTAGAGTATAAAGAGGTCAAGATACAACCCAAATGTCCCACAGCAAGTCAATAGCAGAGCAGGGGAAGGAACCAATGAGCTCTAATTACCTGCCCTAATCATTAAGCCCACAGAGACAAATTCTGCCATTATTTTCACCACGGCTGAAGCAGGATCACTCCAGGCATATAAACTACTACTACTGACCGATGTAGTTGGCAAATGGGTTTCCCTTCCTATACCAGCTTCCCTTGCCCTGTGAAACATCCATGCTGTACTGACCGGGTGGCTTTTCCCCACCTCTTGGTCAGTTTAGCACAGCATTTTAGCTCACTAACCCACAAGAAACAATCTTAAATATACTTTCACTAGCCCTAGTGAAGAACCAACAGAATTACCCAGCTTAATGTACTATACAGGAGTGTTGGTTTATGATGATATAGTAAAAGCTGCTAGAGGATCGCAGCTTTTAATAAATCACCCTGTAGTATTATCCATAAAATTGCCATTTCCATGCACTGCAGAACTTGTGACAGCTCTCTTATTTTGCTTGGCCACCTGAGGCTGTACCCATGTAACGCACCCACAGCATGTCCATGCTGCTTCTCTGTGCAAAGAAGCCATTACAGGTCAAGCGTGACAAGTTTTGAAGGGCTAGCTTCCAAAATGCCAGTGACTTGAAGCACCTACCACAGCCTAAGGAATCTGCAAGGCGTAAATAGGCCTTTTTCACCTGACTGTTTTTTTTAAATGGACCCGTGAAATATTTCCCTGTCTAAACAGGCCCTGGAAGCCTTGACAGCCCCAGTAGAGGAAAACAGAGTGGCATATCTACCTTGACCTGACTTTCTACCATCCTGTTCCTATCCAGTGAATGCACAGGACTATCCAGTGACACAACAGGGACTGAAACCCAGCCATGTCTAGCAAAGGAAACAACACACAGTTCCTGAGGCCTCACTGGGAGAGGCTTTCCTACCTAGCTTCATCACTCAGTTGTAGAGTCCATCTTCTTGGACAGAATTACATATATTTACTGGGGTGTGGGCCCTGAACACATTGCCAAAGTCCCTTTAAGATGATTACAGGGGACATGTTGTCCTCTCAGGCTGACATCTATTATGGGTTATTATTTGGATTTTATGCTAGCAATTCTGAACACTTGCATTTTTGGTTCATCTCTGATGCAACTGCAATTGAGTTTTCCGCATGTATACATCCTGAATTTATTTTAACTGTGCTCAGTGTTTAGAAGGTAAGTGAGGATGCTATTAGCTACCAGTCTGCGTCTATGAATGATCACTTACTACTTTCTCAGTGGTTTGGTTCAGACGTGTGAGAGAATATGTTAGCTTGTAATGAAACTATCATGGGCTGAATTGTTTGAGGGAGCCTGTTGTCAAATCATTACTTTTATCTAAAGGGAGGGAGGGGAAAGAAAAAATAATCAACCAGAATAATTTATAGCTTTAAAATGCTGATTTTTTTTTTTTTTGTGAGCATGTATTAGATGCTTTTACACCACTGAACTATTGTAAACCAAAACACGATTAAATATTTAAGCAGTATTCTGTTTCCTACACAGGCATAAGTATCTATTTGTCTTCCATCACAACTTTGTGCACTTAATGTATTTTCAGCACCGTGGTGTCCCACAGTATAAGCTCAGGATCAGTACCTCCTGGAGGAGTGAGTGGGTGGCTCCAAGAATACTGTCTGAGCAGAAGATCTAGCAGTCATGTCCTCCTGTTAGAGCACGGAAATCACAATAAGAGCTTTGCCTCCTCCTTATTCACCTGTGCCCACCTATCACAGGGATACATATTCTTAATTGCTCTTTATTTAATTTGCATCTTTCTCCTTCTTCCTTACCATGAATCTTCCTTGCCTTCCTCCCCCTGGTGACTTTCTTCTCCCATATGCTACTGGTCTCTTCCCTCTCCCCCCAGAACATTTGTTCCTTTTCTCAATAGCTTTTTTTTCCTCACCTTCCTCTTAACACAGCAAAAGCTCTCAATTCTTCAGCCCTCTGATGTTGAGCGCTTCCCTCCTATGCTCACATCGCCTCTTCAACTTTTCCCTGCAAACCATCATTTCAGAGAACCTCAGCTCCATTTTTCCTGCTTGCAATGGGCTCTGTCTCTGGTCAGAGGCATTTCTGAGCATGCCCTGATGTGCTGAGCTAAACACCAGAGTGAGAAGAGGATGAGACACGCTGTGGGACCAGGTCACTGGATCTAAGCAGCACTTGCCAACAGAGCAGTTTATTTCTGCTGCCTCCCTGTGGCCTGGCAGAAAGACCATTTGCTGAGACATAATTTGTCACAACATTTTTGCCCAGTTGCAGGTCAGCTGGGATCCACTACTTGAAAAAGAAGCTGTGTGTTTCTCTTTCAGCACTGTGGAGTTGTCCATGGGACAACTTTCCACTTGGAGACCAAACAGGACCATCAGACAGGGAGAGAAAGCTTCAAGTACAGGGTCTATGCACCAGCTGCTTCCTCAGCAGCACTTACTGTGGTTTCTCTAGTCTGGTGTCCAAAAGGCTGCTTTAATTATTGACTCAGGCAGCAGCACTAGATCATCATTCAGCTCAAGGAGAACATAATCAAAAGTCATATGAACATAGGACTGAGCTAGAGAGTGACTGTGACCTACTACGAAGGCTAGTTCTGCTCCTCTTTATACAGCTATAAATCAGGGTTAGTGAAGCAGCGGAGAAAACAAGACAGGACTGCAACCTGGTGTGAGCAAGAGAAGGCGGCTCTGCATTTTTGCCACTAAGGTTTGCTTTTTCTGGAAGAGGAAGAGAAGCCAGGGACGGAAGCCACAGAAAGCAGCACAGGACCTCGCTACTGGCTATAAGGGCAAACATTGCAGCAAGGCTTCTGCTGTAGACTGGACTCTCACTTCCTCCGCAGCAGGATGTCCCCATCCATACGGCACATCCCACCCTACAACACGTCAGCTCTCAGCTCAACAGGCAAAGCCTGTGAGCAGTCACTTTTGGGTTCCTGTATGGGATTTAAGATTTGGCAGCTTGACCTATTAATCTTGCTCAAGAAAGGATGTTCTTCCAGCTGGGGCTAAAGGGGACACTCTTTCTTTGTCCCTGGGAAGGTCTAGCAGAAGCAGTTGTGCCAGTCAGAAAGGTGCAGACAAAAAATGGCTCCACCAGAATTGAGGACTTTGAGGTAGTCCCTAGCATCTCCCTGCCTGTACATGGATGATAGTATCCCTCCTCACTGAGGTGTCCCACAACATTCCTAGTATCACAGATGCCAGGTCACAGTCGATCTAACACACGAGTTATTTTCGGCTTGGTTCAGCCTTCATTTATGTGGTCTTTTTCTCCCCGTTTCTGTTACTTGAATTTAGTTTTACAGGGGGAAAAGTGTAAGGCATAAACATATAGTTTTATGCTCCCCTGTTAAATTCAAGTTTAAGCATTATGACCCATTTCAGTACAAGCAGCTGCTAACAGAAATCTTGTTCCCCTTCCTCAATTTAGTTTTGTTCACAAATTCCATGTTTACCTGTGATGTGGAAAAGGCTGAACCCAGTGTGCTGCACACCCCACCCCACAGCCCATCCCCACAGCCAGGGCAGCACAGCCCTCACCCCCTTCCTCTCCCCAGGGGGTACCATCTCTGCCCTGCTCCCTCCCCGGATGCCCTTTTAGGCTTTGGGCATCGGTACCGCTGGTTTTTGTGGTTATGTTATTTTCCTTCTCCCCTCAAGCATGGCTTTGGAGTGGTCAGCCTGCAGCAGAGTGTGCTTGGGCATCATGTGCTACAGGAAAGATGGGATTTTCCAGGCACGTGTCAGGAAGGTCCCAAAAGGCATCCCTCGGCACCACAGGGAAACTGAGTACCACGTGCAGCAGGAAAATCAGGCAGCTGCAAACCATCTATACCTGCTTTTACTGCATTGGATTTATTGCACTTTTATTGGGCATTTACTGAAATAAGTGAAGAGACATAAAGTTCACAGTAAAAAAAGAAATGCCTTTCACAGCAATTTTCATGATTCTTATTATTGTCTGATAGCGGCAGTTTTGTATAAATTCCTAAACAAATAGATCATATCATTGATGTTAACCTTTGCCAGTCTTTAAAGCAAGGTGCGTGTTACTTCTACAACAAATCACAACATGATGTCAGAGACAGAGCTCTCCAGCCTCCTGACATTTTCTGTAGAAAGTCATTTAAATAGAAAAATGCAGGTTAAGAGCTAATGAGTAAAACAGATTAAAAGTACACAGACCAAAGCAACACAGAGAAGGCAACCAAAATGACCCCACAGCTATAAGAGGTTAAAAGCAAATAGGGTCATTCCAAAGCACTGCGTGAGGTAAAAGAAAAAATATCCAGGAAAAATCCCATGCACCCTACCATACTGCAATAATGTAAGTTTAAGGTAAGGTCAGGGGCAGTTTGCGTTCTCCTTTTTCATACCAATAGACCTTTTGACTTCATTAAGACAAATCTGAAGGCCGAGACGGGCAATATTTAGCTGCAATATCTGCTGTGTGCAGCTCCAGCCAGTTCTGTACTTGCTGAACTGAAACCAGAGCAGTCACACGGCATCGCTTCCCCATTTTACTCTCATTGAGACCAAGCAGCGAGGAAGAGGTCTGGCACCAGAATGGCATCGGCAGTTGTCAGGGCAAGGGACTGGTTTTCACCCTCTGCTCTAACACACGTTTTCCGTGCGACTTCAGTTTGCTCAGCTAAAAGCAGAAATAGCAACACTCCCCAACTGTGCAGCAGCACTTCGGGTTTCAGCTGGCTGTCCCCAGGGAGCCACCGAGCCCCCGGGAAGAGGGCTCTGCAGCCGTCTGCTGTGCCAGCCATAACGCTCCACCACAGATTAAAAGAGAAAGTGGGCTTTTGCCAAGCATTAAAAGTGAATGGTCACAGCTCTACCTCGGTTTCTTTACATTTGCAGCATATACGTCATTTCCATTCTTGTCTGGAGCAAAGCTAGTCGAGAGAAGCAGCAGAGGTATCTCCCGTGAAAAAAACCCACCCAATCACTGCGTTCAAACCCTTGCTCTGCTGCCTCCTCCTCCTCTTCCCATCCACCAGCCCAGCTGATGCATTTCCCAGCCATGGCCACCATCTGTCATGGCACAAAGGAAGCAGATGTGCAGAGACTTTGGCAGCTAGGCTCATGCTGGGCACACTGGGTGTCTGCTTTTGCCAGGAGCAGGTCAGTGGGCACTGCAAGACCGGGCTCAGCAGGCACCCAGCCACCACTAGGACCACTCACAGCTGGGCAAGGGGGCTGCTAAACACCCCCATTGATGCTGGGAAAGGGTCCTTTCAGTGGCCTCCTTGGAGACTGTGGCTCTGAGGGCATTTCCCAGGTTGGGGCTAGGGCTCAGCTCATTTCACCTAATCTCCAGCCAAGTTTCCAGGCCTTTCTGCATCTCACTGGCAACATCTGTTCTTTGAGGTTTATTTGTTAATGTGTATAAAGGATCAGATATTTCCTTGAGCGTTCAGGACAGTGGGTGCTTGTGTCCATATGGACCAGAGAGCCCAGGAGGGCCAGCACAACAGTTTCTCAGGAGGGAGAGGGAGATAAACATCATGAGATGCCTCATGCAAAGCAAATGAAACTGCATTGTACAATTTAAGGAAAACATTTACATTTTTGTAAGAAACTTGAAACCAAGAACTGGAAATTAAGAACTACTGTTTGTACAACTGCCTTCAATTGATCAAATTATAGAAAACAGCCATGAGTGAGGCCTGGGCTGAAACTAAACACACACTCAGCACACCATCCATCTCCATTCCCCAAATGTAATTATAACAGTACGGTAGACACAAAAAGACAGTGCAACACTACGTGCTGGTAATAAAAAACTGGATATATTTTTGGGCATGCTGTTGAGTGGAAGCAATGCAACCATTTTCTTGGGGAGCTGAAAAATGCTTAAGGAATAAAAGCCTCAAAATAAATAAATAAAACAAAACAAAACAAAAACCACACCCCACAAACCACTGAAAACAAAAGAATACTATTTTTCTTTTTTTTTTTAAGGAGGAAAACCAACCATTGTAGTATGTATGAACTGCAGGGTTTGCAATTGTCTGATTTTCCTACTGTACACAGTACCCAAATTGTCTTATAATTAAAAGCCACTATAACACAGACCACAAAACCCAACCCTGCACTGTGTCAGTAACAAAATTATTGATAAGAAAGAGTCCTATCAAGTTTATTTAGGCCCTGTTATTGCCATTACTGGCTTTAAGTAGCAGGATCAATCCCTTAAAGAAGGCAAGAGCGCTGTTACACATGGGGTTTTTCAGATATATGTTGGATTTAAAAGCAAACGGGCAGAATTTAGTAGCTAAATTTCTTTTCTGTGATAAGGATTTATTTTTTCCTTCTCCTGATAAGGGAGAAACCTTATTAATGAGGCCTCAGTGGTAGTTACACAGCTGCTGCTGCACTGTAAGAGATGTACACATTTTTTTCCCAAGGAGGGTTTAACTGCTTTGTAGATCCATAAAGATATTTCACAGAGAAAGCTTTATTCAATTGGAACTCTTAAACCTCCTTTGTGAAATGTTGTGGTATTTTGTGAGATATGTGGCCTTTGCTATGCACGTGATGGTGGTAGGTTTCTAGGCATGCAAGTTCAAGAGCTTTATTTTCCAGATACTTTTTCAATCAATTAAGCTTATTGGCAAGACTGCATGCTCTTCAGAAAGGAAGGAAAAGAAAAATAACTGCTAAGTCTCTCTGCCTCCTGCAGAAGTAGCTGGATTTTCTGGCAATGTCTTCATAGAGTGGCTCAGATGCTGATTTTGGTGGCTGGCAGGTTCACAGGCTTGGAATGTTTCTGGTGGGTTTTTCCTCCTTCATTAGAAACATTCTTGTGATGCAGGGGATTCCTATCAAAACTATCATCACCCTCACAACAAGTCATGCCCCTGCTTTTGAATGCAGACAGCTGCTAGGCTGCAGAACACATCACTCTGCATCTATAGAATTATTCAGAGGTTTCCCCCTGCCCCCCCCCCTTAATGTTGCATTTTTATGTGCCCGTACACCCAGCCCCTATGGGGGAGTGAACAAATGGCCTTTTAAAGGCAATCTTTCAGAATGCTCCAATTGTGTCCTTAATTGCATCAAAGTACACGTGGGTTCAGCTCTATGCAGACATAGTTTTAGCTGGAGGTTGATTTTAAGCAAGCCACACATTTTATACCAAAGTAATGCATAAAAGCAGGCACAAGGAAAAAAGCTTTAATTTAGTCACATTACTCCAGTAAGTAATAATGCATAGCAAGCAATAATTGGATGCAAGAAGTTTAGAGCAGATGTTCTCTTTACTTTGATTCTTGAGGCAGTGCAGTAGCAATTTCTTCCTTTGTAACAGGCATAAATGATTCAGTGTTAATAAAAAAGTTCCAGGCATGGAGCTATTTCAGTGAATAGCTGAGAAATAAAACACACGCTGTGAAATGTGGGGCCACACAAGGAAAGGCTTCCAAGTATTCCCCCTCCCCGTACTGAGACCATTTTGAAAGAGATTTGGGGTTTATCATTGGACTTTTGGTAGTAGGTTTAAAGCACTATTTCTACCAGATACCATTCTCTTCCCCCCCTCCACTCAGAGCAAACTTAGTTGCTTTCCAAAGAGGTGTGGAATTGCAGACCACTCGCCTTTGGGTCTCTCTTGCCCAGCACAGGCCCAGAAACAGGCTTGATCCAGCCCTGGGGCAACACCAGTAGCAGCCACGTTGGCCCTTATGGGGTGTCCTCTTTCTTCAAATGGAGACATGGGGAAAAGAGGAAGGAGGTTTGGCAAACTGTGCTGATGGCCAGGAGGAGCCAGGCTCATCTCCCCAACACCTGATGATCCCAGCATCCAGTCCAACAAGACAGAACGCTGCTGTGGGCAGGTTGAGGCAGAGGTGGGAGCACCCAGAAGATAAGGCAACTGCAGAAAACGCACACTCCCTCCCTGACAGAACCATCAGCAATTCCAACTGCACTTTGAGAGTCACACAGGAAGCAAAGAAGGGGAAGGGGGAGAAGTCCCAGGCTGCTCTATGTCACATCACTGTGACACCCATCCAGAACTTAACACAAGCAGAGCCTACAAAGGCTCCACCACAGAAAACCCCCAGCCACAGAATCACTCAGGTAGTAACTGGGGTGGACAAACTCAAAGAAGCTGGAGTTTGAGATAAATAGCTGCAGAGAGCTCAAGAAGCTGGAATAATACAGCCTCTCCGAGCTCTTGAGTCAAGACCTTCCCGTCATCTGCTCTCATTTCTGTCCTCCACCCTCAGCAGAACTGGTATTTTTCTCCCAATACACAGCAGCATTATGCAGGAAAAGGAAGGAGGGCCTATTCCAGAAATGTTGCCTCAGCTACTGCCCAGGGAGCAGCTCTGGGCTGAAAAAGATGCAAGTTCCCCAAAATTCACATTTTCCGAAACATTAACTGCAAAGGAAAAGCCTTTGCCGGAATAGTTGGTCCCTCCTGGTCTCTTCTCATCAGCTGCCCCTATACCTGCCCAGCTCTCACAGCATCTCTTCCAGCTCAGCACAGCACCACAGGGACTCGGGAGAAGCAGGAAGCGAGAACACGTGAACGTGAAATAAAAGAACTAATGCATGAGACGGCAAGATGCGGGGATCTCATTCCCTGCTTCTAGAGCAGGAGTTAGGTAAGCTGAGCTGTGCTCCAGTAATTGCTCCTTAGGGCAATTACTGAGGGAAGAAAGGGCTTAGGAATTACACCCAGAAAACAGAAATTGAAATCTGATCTAGAGCTGGATGGATCGCACATTAAAGCTAGGCCACTCCTGATTAATGCAATAGCATGCAAGGTGAGGTTGCTGCTTTATGTCAGAAGTTATTTTTGTCTGGCCTGTAGCATCCAACACTGTGTTGAGAGGCTGTGCTTGTGACGTGGAGACCCCATCAAGCTTCATAATGCTTTTTGGGGAGTTTGTCCACAAATTTTCTTTGACTGCTTTACCTATATGAAAGAGCAATGTGATTTAATGCAAAGTCCACATGACTCCATGGAAGGCACAGAGCTACAGTGGTTATGGACACTAGTAGCTACAGTGCTTACATCTGCACATGAATATGCTATATCCCACCAGAAGCACCTATGCTTTTATCTGCAATCACAGTAGCATGATGTTGTCATCTCTACCAAGTTATATCATATGGCCACAGAGGTGGAAGAGCTGCAGAGATGAGACCCAAGACGAACGTGTTCCCACTGCACTAGAACAGAGCTGGCTGAGGCAGCAGGTTGATGTGCAACTGCTCCCCTTCCACCCTCTAACAGCCGTAACCTCTGTTATTTATATACTTTAAAAGTTACTATAGTGATGCAGATGAACACAGGACATTTGGATTGACTAGATGATTTAAGGGTCCTTCACACATTTCTTGAGGTAGGAAACAAGACCCAATGCTATGACACTATTTAGATGCCCCTTCTCTTCCTGTTACCTCAGTGCATTTAACTTGCCCTCAGCAAGGCAGAGCAAGGTTAGGATTTAACTTTTCTTTCAGTGTTCGTACAGCATAGGGATTAGCTTCCCATTTATCCCCTCTTACCCTATGCCCTCAGCAGCCAGGGTCAGGTACAGAGTTGCAGAAAGGTCCTGCGTACATGGGTGCCCACAGGGCCAGCAGCAGCGAGAGTACAGTCCTCAAAATGACCCTGGCCATGGCCCCACTGACACTGCTGTGCCCTGCGCAGCCTCCCCCATGAAGGTACCCATTCTCCCACAGCTCGTGGCTTTTGCTCTATGTGAGGGACTCCATTGCTGAGAAGTTTGAGCAGCACCCCCTTCCCCTTCACTTTCTGCTAGAGGAAGAGGAACAGGGCCAGCCAGTACTCCAGCTGGGAAGCGCAGAGAAGGGAGCTGGGCAATTGCTGACCCCGAGTGACCCTGCCTGGTCTTGCTGCACCCTTGGCCCCCAGCGTATAGGGAGCACAGAAGCTTACGAAACAGCAGTTGCAAGGGCTGCACAGCTCATTAGCCACCCAACTCACTCCAAAGTGATCATAACAAATTAAGTATTTGTTGGTTCATAGAATAAACACCCAAACTGCCTTCACAAAAGGGACACTAAGCACACAGATGACTCCCAGCTTCACAAGAAACATACACATTCCTCCCTGAGGCTACAGATTGCCTCTCAACTCAAGCAAACCCCCACCCAACTCACCAGAAGCTATGCTGGAGGACATCCACCACCCTAGAGGTGCTGGGAGACCCTTTCATCCCTCTGGACATGCTGCCCTAAGGAGAAGGGAGCTCTCAGCAAGAAGCCCCACAGACATTACTCAGGCTATATTCACTAGGCAAGAAAAGGCACAGCTAAGATATGCCCCACCACACACACTCCCCTTCCCTCTGCTGACACGCCGGAAGGATTACAGGGCCAGCAAAGGGAACTTCTTGTCCTGCCAGGGCATGAACCTTCCTCTCCTGGTTTCCAGGAGGCACAAAGCAGCTCCAAGCAGTTGCAAGCAGACAGGCTTTGTACAGAGTTCCCACAAACACCATTGCTTTTATTTAAAGCAGAAAACACAGGATGTTACAGATGAGTGGAAAAAATGT
The DNA here is from genome assembly GCA_013400375.1 of Thinocorus orbignyianus. NCBI lineage: Eukaryota > Metazoa > Chordata > Aves > Ciconiiformes > Thinocoridae > Thinocorus > Thinocorus orbignyianus. The sequence continues at coordinate 287,602 of VXBW01002694.1, read as the reverse complement.
GAACTGCCCCACTGCCTGCAGAGCCCCTCAGACTGGAGAATGCTTTGCTGGAAGTCGGAGGGTCTCCAGACAGGATTAGGAAAGCACATAGTGTCTGCTTTAGCTTTTTATTTTTGCCCTGCTTGGCCGCAGCTACACCTCCCTGCGCCCCACACACAAACACCCCCCCAGCCAGGGTCCCATACCTTCCCTCCCACTTACAGCTTCCCATAGCCCTTTTGTATTTGACTCCTGGGAGGCCTTTTTCAAACTCCTTTTGTCAGCTCCATCTCTTTGAAACACTGGAAAGCTACCAGTGAGAAGCCTGGCTCCGGCTCCCCACTGCCAGTGCTGGCAGCAGCTCGCCCAGTCCTCTGCCAGGCTCTGTCCCTCCACAGAAGCCCCTGGGCAGCCCCAGCCCAAGCTGAGCAGGAGCTGCAGCCACCTCTGCCCCATTCAGCTTCACTCAGACAAGTTTTATGATTCAGTGGCTCAACAGCTTGCACAGCAGCCACTTTATAGCACCCACTGGCAATCACAAGATGTCAGAGTCCCCAAAACCCTGACACCTGTTACAGAATTTCCTCATAGAACTTTGGGGAAGAATCATTGTAAAAAGCTCCTCAAGGATCCTGAAAGACAAAGGAGGCCACAGGTAGTTTTCTTTTCCTCCAGACTTAAAATATACTTTTTATTTTCCAGGCTAAAGAACCACCAGCCAACCTAATAAGCTTATAAAGATAAACTCAACTACTCAGTCTCAGAAAACTGACACTTAAACTTATTTAACCATCCACTGGGTCCTTTACTGATGCTACTTACCTTGCAGTAGCTAGAAAGGCACCTTAGAGTAAGAAACAAACCACATCAACTCTATACAACTAAATTACCTTTAATAGTGCTATGCTTAATATATACCCTTTCAAACACCTGGCCCAGAGCACCTTTTAATTGATTACAATTAGAAACTGCTGATTGGCTTGCCCCTCGTGTCAGTGACCACAATCGTATGATCTGGTGAAAAGAAAGGCAGTTTCTATTTCTTAACCACAATTCCATTTTTTGAGCATAGTAAAATAGCTAGGCAGTGTATTGGATGACATAGTATTACTCACATGCTTAAGCACCTGGGTCCTTGATCTTGTGCTTTATAAAGTGCTCTGAGCAGTGCTGTAATTGCCCATAAATATGCTGCTGATCGTGCTTAAAGGGATGCTGTCAGGGTTGGCAGGTCTATGGTTTGACTTAGTAAAATTACATCTTAAAATAATTTTATTCTCAGTGTTCCTGAATTACCAACCTGTGGTTTTCATCATGCTTCTTTTTGCCAGTCTAGCTCCTAGGATTAATAAGGTTATGGGAGATTGTTCACTTTTAAAACAACGTCCCACTCACAGAAATAGTATTGATAGAGGTTAATGTTCCCACTCTGAACGTGCAAGTAAAAGTACTTTTCTGTAAAACCTATTTTTCCTGACGTGAGTGGGCGTGACCTGTATTGCCCTTATGGTTTGCAATAAGGTCACTCCTTGTTGAAGCAATGTCTTGTAAAAGAAACCTTCAAGAAAAGCACAGGGCTGAGGGGATCAGGTCTGGGCAAGTCTGCAGCCGCACAAAGTACCCGTTTTCCATGGTGTCTCTGTCAGTCAGTAGTCTTGTCCTAGTTGAGCTACAGGGGAGGGGATACAAAAAAGAGTGAGTCAGGGAATAGAGTTACAAAGCCGGTGAGGAGCCTGCAACTTCATGTTGTCCTCAGCAGCCCTGCCAGGATGCAGAGGGGTGGTGGGATGGGGAAATCCCAGGGACGAGAGCCCTTTCCCGCACTGTCCCTTCTGTGAGCAGCTCTGTGGCTGGAGCCCAGCGGCGGGGAACTGAAGCCAGCTATTGAGGAGGTTTTTGATCTCAGGCAAAGAGCAGTACTTGGCTTTCTCTTAAGGACAGAATACAAATGACTAAGGAGAGAAAGGTGGCCCGGGATTTTTCCTTTTTTGAAGGGGCTGATTTGTTTCCGAGCTGAATAACTCGGCTCACTCTGAGTGGCAGTCCTCCAGCACACTTTGTACTCATGGGAAACCTGCAATGCCACAGTAACCAAACACATAACGGCCAGTAAATGAAAAAGTATGGCTCATCGGTGCCAGGGACGCTGCAGGACAGGGGTCTGCTGAGGGGAAACAGAGTGAGAAACTGTAGGCAAAGGCTGTACTCATAGTGCCAGGGTGGCTGTGTAAAAAAGCATCTTTGGAAGAGGCGATATGGCCTTAACCCCCCCGCAGTATCCTACTAGACTCTGTGCTGCAAGGTTTGAAGACAAAGCTCTTGAATCTCTCAAGACACGGGCCTACAGCCAGGCTTTACCTGCCTTTCTGCCTGGGAGGTGAAAGATTTACAGATACCCTAGATGTGAGGCAGTGTATTGGATGTGCTCATCCATTCCAGGTGTGTGTTAGTCAAAGGAGAGACACTGCCTAAACCCCAAGGACTTGAGGAAGGCCCTGGCAATGCATCAAAATACAAATAGGGGGTCTCTGGAGCCTGGGAAAAAAAAGTAAACCTGCAGCAGCCGTGCCTAAACCAGAGACTGATGAGTGCTCACAGCTGGTGGCATCACTTTATGTTGCAATTCCTAGGAAGAGTAAAAATCTTCNAGAAGAAACTAAAAGAAAAAAAAATCCTCAAGCTGAAGATCCCACAGAACAGAAAAAGGCAAGTCTAACATCGGTCTGATGCTGACAGATCCAGTTCAATATTTCAGCAGGTGGGAAGGTGCTCCCCACACTTCCAGCATGCACCCAAGAGAACAAGCCAGCACAGGGGCTGTCTCACACAGCAAGGTGTGAATATGGATGTGGGTAAGGACTTGGAAAAGGCTTCATGTGTCTAACACCAAAGAGTGCATTTTGAGCTCTAAAGGTTACAGAGAAGCACTTGAAAGTGCAACTTTCATACATTTTAAGAGCTTCCAGAAACCAGAATAAAAGCAAAATGAGCTCAAAATCAGTACTTTTAAAACTACCGTGCTTTTCAGACAGAGCTCGTACCTCCTGATTTGTTTTGAGCTGACTCAATATTTTAAAATATTAAATCCTTGAGAATTGTAAAAACTTGCTTTATTTTTCATAGATTTATTCTATAGAAATGCTTAAAAAGCAATAAAGTCAATCTCAGTAGCCTTGCTTAAATCCATGATTATATCAATTACGTGTTGTGGGTATGCAGGGAGAAATTAACTGAGTAGGAAATTGTAAGGGATTCCTGTAACAATAGTTATATTGTTTGTGCACATATATACTGTAATAATAATAGAAAAGCAATAGCAACTTTTCAGTTGCAAAAATACCCAGCACTCTTTAAAATTATATTTGTATATACTGTATATACCCGGGATAACTGTGTTGGTAGGGACTGGTGCATTACATACACTCCATCTGATTTATTGAAGTTTTTTCTGGGCTTCTTTTTTTTCAAAATTGTGGCTGTGCCTGATATTCGCCAAGAGTAACCTGAGTTCCACGCAAAGGTAAACACCTGGAATCTGAGATCAGGAGTTTGCAAGGAACATGTATTAATTTTACAACAGTGCTTTATAATGGACCATATACATTTTCCTGCTGTAATTGGTATATACATTCAACAGTTTTATTGTATGTCATTGCACATTATTCAGCCCAGCTGCTCGAGAGGCATTGCTGAACTGGTGTTTCTCTTCCATGACAAACACCTATTAAGCAGTCAGCATAAACTCTTCTTGTTACAGCCTCTGACATCAGCCTCGGGGCAAGCGGACACAGAACAGCAATTGCTGAATTGTGTATGAAAATTATAGTTTTATTGTCTATACAAGTGAAGGTTTAACTCCCGATTCCTGCTCGAGTCAGCTCTGTTATAAAGGGTGATTCTTTTAGGGAACAAACAAGCACAGTACACCATTGTAATCAAAGGAACAGGCACTATTTATGTATTGGAAAGCCTTGTTCACAATAGTGCTAACACTCTAATGCCCCAGAAGCCACTATTTTAGCAGCTGTAGATAAAAAAAGCATGACTAACAAGATGCCACACAGAGTCAGCTACAGTTTTATTAGAACACAAATGGAATCACCCCATTTGATACAGCTCATTCTAACATGCACGACTCATAAGTAGGGATCATGTATTTAATGTTTATAGAAGCAGTTTCTCCACCGTAGCGTTCAAACATTTCCAGTGTCTCTTGAATCAGATCTCCAATATTTTCACGCTTCTGCTGGCTGTAGTCTATCCCGTCGCCTGAATTAACTGGTTAATAAAACAAAAAAACCCAGAGATTTGTATCAAATTTACTGTTAGTCTTTGAAACAATGACAAAGGAAATGGCAATTGCTGGTCAGTTACTGTGCCTCTATCAGAAACTTTGCTCTGTGACAAGAAACACAGCTGAATTTGAAAACAGGGTGTGTTTGGTATCTCTTTAAGGCTCTGCTCAGGGTCTTACTTCATATGCCTTCAAAATATGTTTGTGTACACGTTACTTCAGTATCTAAGCAAAAATCTTAATAAAAATAAAGAAAACACATTCTTTTGTAACATAAAGATGAACTCACATGGTTAATCTCTTAAGACCTTTACTTTATTTCTAATATTGCTTATTTAGGACAAAATCACAGTGCCAGATGCATAAATGCTTATCTACAAAATGTGACTCAAGCTAGATTTGTTATGATTTGAAGTCTTAAACAGGTATTGTTTTGGGATTGTTTCATGTTAGACACCAAATTCACGTGCTTGGGGGAAATGGAGATGTTGTATGGCCTAAAAGAGATATTTGGAATATAACATGGCACTCATTCAATTTCCATTCCCTAAAAAAAATGTGTAAAATTAAGTCAATGTCAAAAGGACAAATTATTGCAGTCCCTAGATGCAGTAACACTTAGTGCTGCTTTTTCTAATGTGAAATAGCAAGGGTGTCACACATTCATATGTGCCCAGCATAATTCTTAAAAAAATTTAACATGGACAGCTGTAGCAAGAAAAAACCCAAGACTGAGAAATAACTTCACCTGCAATGATTCAGAAAGCCTTAAAGGAGGAAAATACATTTAATTTAAAAAAAAAAAATCTGAAAACCATCTTAATATGGGTATATTCCAAGACATACAGCAAATAAAATTTGGTAGGAATATAATATGCTCTGATCAGGTGCTGTGCAGCGGCCAGGTGGAGTGGCTGACACACTGCTGTAGGGTAGTTCACATGCAATCAGTCAGTAGTCTTACCCTGGGCACTGGTGGCAACGTGCCCAAGTCATACATTTAACATCTCAAACAACGTTGCTTGCTTATTGATGCTCTCAGCTGATCAGTAAGAGACATATTTGCCAAGACAACACAACCAACTTCTCAGGTCGTGCCTGCCTTTCACATTAAAAACACGGTACACACAAAGTCGAGGGTAGATTTTCCTCCCACCACTGCCTCCACATCCCCAGGCCCAAGGGGTGTAGGTGTACAACTGCATTGATTCTCACATTCTCTCTTGGATCTTAGCCCAAAGGTCTGGATTTAAAGTCTGTGACTTTTTTTACCAGTGAAAACTAAGGAACCATGCTCATGAAAAAAAGAGCTGATGAACATGGGTAAAAATTATCCTTTTGCTGATTTTTCCTATAAAAAATCCAGTTGCATTCCAAGTTATTTATGTGTATATAATTTTTTCACAATCCTTACACACATTTCTATCACTTTGCTTTTTGCAAATGTTTACAGAATTACAGATGTGACATACATGTATTGGGCTTCAGAGTGGGAAGGCAGTATTTTTTTTTTTGTGATGATTACTCTTAAGCATATAATTACTTTCCTATATATTAACTATTTCACTAACATGAGAAGCCAGTCTTATGATATCAAAATTTACTACAATGAATTTACTGCAGTGTTAGAAATAATAGATTATGAGAGTGCATAGAAAACACCAAGAGCTATTAAATCAAAGGATTAGTTTATACAAAATACTAATGTGGAAAGAAAAACACATCACAACTAAGTGCAATTTAGCCTAAACATGGTTTGCTTTTGCAGAAAACAACTGAGATCAACTGTGCCTCATCACCTGTGTTGCGTGTACATTGCCAGCACTCCCCAGAACACCTGGAGGTATTTCTGATTACACCAGTTTGAGCAAAGGAAACCCTGAACCTTGACCTAAGTCTTGGCAAATATGTTAAGGAATTACTGACTTTCCAACCATTTGTCTATTATCTGTAATTTTAAGCCTACACGCATGCCCTGGTAATGAGCTTACACAGCTTTCATCATTCTTTTAAAGAAGTAGTAAAAAAAATCAGCTCTCTGAAAGTAATGGTGATGCATTGCTAAGCAAGTTTGGAGAAGGCAAAAAACCCACCCTGATAATGCTGGTAATGGAGGTATTTTCCAGAATCCCATGCTACAGTCTTTATTATAGAGCATAGTCTGTACAATAAATGATGCCTTAGGTGCTTGATTAAAAGGAGCCTGAGAGAATGAGGCAATGATAAAGGAAATAGTCTGCAAGGGAAGACTGAATGTATGATGTGCAGATTGTCATTATAATTTTTTTTTTTCCAATAGACCATCTGTGCTATATGAAGGTTTGTATCCTCAAGACAGCCATAATTCACATTAATGTCATGACACAAGCTACAACCAACAATACCAAAAAGGTTATGTCAGCGTCGAGGTCACCTGATAAGTACTAAAACAGCTATCCTATGCAGTTATAGGAATTAACAAATCTTTCAGACAAAAAAGATAATCATTAACCCAACCGGACAACATCTACTAAATGGATGAGTCAGAACGATCTGCCCAATGCACCTAAGGGTAAGTATCTAGTCATAATAATAATGATGATTAGTTGGAAAAAAAATAACTACTGAAGTATAGTGGCCTTAGCATGTCCTTCTCTGGTTTGACTCTATTTCCAAGTTAATTTGGATGATAAGCCAACTTTTTAAGCCACAAAAATGTTGCATATGTAAAGTGTGAACATGGATCTCATTCAAGCTCTTTATGAAGTTCTCCTTTGTGAGGAAGAATAAATCAACATGAAACTGCTAGGAAGAACATTTGTCATATTTTTGTCTGAAAGTGAAAAGTTTGGCAAATTCAGCATGGACCAAGAACTCTTTTCAGAGTGAATGTTATTTCTGTGTTTCGAAGAAATGCATTGAAGCAATACTAGCAGATCTAGAGGATTACAGTCAGAAAAAAGATCTTATTTTCCCTTTCTGGATCAAAAAGTTAGTTCACAGTCTCCTAAATCTTACACCAAGGGTTTTATGGTCCTTAAAAGTGAAGTGAAAGGTTTTGCACCTGTCAAGACCTGTGCTAGCTGATGAAATCCCCCGGCACACCAAGCCTGGGACTGGCACTCCCTGCCCTGCCGCCAGCGCTGCTGATGCCAGCTGCTGTAGCTGAGGAAATCCTGCTCAGGCCCTCGGGAACCGCACGCAGAGTTTGGCAGCAAACATAGGAGGATTTGAATTTTGCTTTAAAATACCATTTGGATTTGAGTCTAGACATGCTTCTATTCATGATTCAGGATATTAGAGAAATTCTAGTGTTATTTGTATTCCATCTCATTTAATTTTAAAATTTCACTCGGGTAAAGCTACAAATGTGAAATTGTATTGCATTAAAGAAGGACAAGCAAGTTTCTTTCAATGCATCGAGAGCTTGATAGGGCAGTTTTTAAGTACCTAGAGTGGACAAGAAAGGTGAACCAACCCTTAAATCTCAGCCACATCTGTTGTTATATCTGGACATTTGTTAACATCTGAAAGCGCCTAAGACATTCGTTCATTTTATTAAATTTCACTTTGAGGCAGGCCAAGTCTCAAATAGAGGGTTTTTTAATCCCTCAAATATGTCAAAATAGTTCTCGAAGTGTCTCATACATACCAGAGCTTGCTCCTGGTGATGGCTGTTCCCATGGCACAGCCATGGTTCCCAAGAACAAATTAAAACCAGTGTTTTCATACACCTGCTGTTGTAGGGCTGTCACAGGTCTCAAGATATTACAATTTCCCCAAATGTTAAATATCTGAGGAACGCTTAGTGTTGGAGGACAGAATAATACCTAGTAGAGATTTTTGAAAAGACCGTGAAGGAAGCCTCATGTTCCCAGCTTAAGCAATGTTTTTAATCAAATTGTAACTCTTTATTTTTTTACGGATGAACTTTTGAGAGCATATATACACACACATATATTTCAACTTGTTGTGGAACAAGTGTATCTTAGCAGAAATTTTTTAACTACTACTAGTTAACAACAGAGAGCTCTTGTATAATGGGATTTTTTTTGTACACAAATCACCAAAGCTACTTGGAAAGATAGACACCATGCCTCCCTCTTTGAATCTTAAGAAACAGATTCTGAACAGTAAAGTGGCTTGCTCCAGACCATGGAAGGGATCAGTCACGTCATGCTTTTTGACTTTATATTGTAGATGATGAAAGTGCTACTTATGGTAAAATATAACTATGGTAAAAATAATTTTTAAGCTGCTTGGTTCATCCTAGTCAAACTAACAGGTATTTTCAGCGATTAAAATTATTACAGTAATCCAATGCACTAACTACTCTAAATGAATATGGTTTTTTACTTCAAAAAACCAATAGTGATGGGACTGTAAAGTGCTGATCTATTTCTCAGTACAGAATTGTATTTCCACAGAAAAGTCTATCACAGAACAATATACTGTTAAGCAGTAAAAACTAGCATTAAGATATTTTGTGGAAAATTTCAGGTCTTTGTCTCTTCTAGGAGCCATAATCATTACCAAGAAATAAATGGAAGCTGATTTAACCTATAGATTGACATGCAGTTGTATCAGGACTTACATTGCTTGAGTTCACTGCTCATGTGCAGTTCAGAGCTTAATGAGTTTTTCAAAGTCCTCTTGTTAAGATTAGTTTAATTGTCATACAAGATGTTGGCTTCCTGACAGGAGTGGGAGATGAAAGCCTCTGATGAGTCAGTGCAGCGGGAGGGAGGAGGGCTCCTTTGCACTGCTCCTCTCACTGTGACTCAGAACTGTGCTTTGAAATTGTCTGCTCCAGGAAGAATGAGGTAGTTCAGTCTCCCTGTTTATTTAATTGAAAGTCTGTGAAAAGTCACAGGCTAAGACTCTAAACCCCTCCTGTCTGCTAAGAGATGGAGGGATATTGCTGATTCATTTCACTTAGGTGAAGGAAGAGCTACCAGGAGCTTACAACTTCTGGTTGTTACTAACCCAAAGAGAAACTTCCGTGTTCCATTCCCAAAGGCTCAGAACAATGTGAACATCAGTTTCACACGTTTCCTAGGACATGTCTAGATTATGTGCCCACAGAAGTGCAAACTGGCCTCACACAGGCTGGTCCTAAAGCAAAAGTGTTGGAAAGAGGAGCTCTTAGGTAATTTATGGTGGAAGGAACCTTTGGAGCCACGTGGTCCAAATGCCCTGCTCAAAGCCAGCTCATTTTCAAAGTTAGGTCAGGTTGCTCAGGGTGAAATCTTGAAGTTGCTCAATACAGAATAATCCCAGAATGAGAAACGCTACAGAGATCCCCCTGAGCTGCAGAGCTTTTCACCAGCCATCTCAAATGTGATGGAGGGAGGTGCTACTCTTTAAATATTAAAATGTATTTGGTGAAAGAGGATTTGCTGAAGTTACAAAATTCGTAGGGGGAATTATTATATGTTTTGATGTAAAACAAACCTAAACTTTTGGCATAGTAACAAATTCTAATTTGGATCTATAACATTGCTTTTTGAAGCTTAATCATATACCAAAGAAAGAGGCACAGATTTGGCTGAAAAAATAATAAAATTTCATTAACACCCCAACTTGAAACTATGAAAACATAATTTAAAACAATTTAACATATATGTCTCAAAGCACTTTAAAACGTTAAAGTGGAAAGTACTAATAGATTTCAAGGAAGCCAAATCTTTGAATATGCACAGACCTGTTTTTTGACACTATGAACACCTAGAGTTCCCTGTCTCTTGCTTTAGTTGGCTCTTGCTTCTATTTTTCCTCACTAGTGAAGTGTGTTTATCACTTCACAATGCTACAGTACTGCAAAGATTGCAGATGAATGTGTCAATCCAAGAAGAAAGCATGGATGTTTGGAATTTATAAAGAGTAGTAATATGGAGACATTTCTGCTTATCATAGGTCTTAGAAAAAAAACAATTTTATACATTTGATACAAATCAGCTAGGTATTATCTATCTAAATAAGATGCTCACAAGATTTTCTTAATTCTCATTGAAGGCATTTTGCTTTAGCATAAAATTTAGATTCTTTCTTACAGTTATCTTCCACATGCAGCTAGCTTTATGTTATTTCATAAATTAGCATTTATTTTAAAAAGTAAGTGCTGTTACTATAAATATTACTCAGAAAGTCAACAATTCAATAAGTGGAGGAAGTGCTCTGATTGGAAAGGAAACATTTGACTGACTTACAATGTCCTCCTAATGATGTAAGGCTACTAGAGATAGCTGTAACCACTTGTAAATTGCTGCAGTATAAAAAACCCCAAAACCAACAAACCAAAAAACCCAACTGAAAATGAGCCAAGACAGCAGCTGTTATCATAGTTTTCCATTTCCAGGAAATGTTAGCAACATTAGATGTAATCCATTCTGAGCACAGGCT
>VXBW01002694.1:221354-276912 GCA_013400375.1 Thinocorus orbignyianus | reverse complement strand
TTTTTTTTTTTTTTAATGGAACTAAAAATTTTAAAAAGAAATCACAGAATTCATAGCAAATTATATTAGCAAACATATTTGACCAATGAGGTAAAAAAATAAAAGAGTATGGTTGTCTTTTTTCCCCCCTCTATAAGTATTTAAACTTCTCCAATGAATTTAGACTTTGAAGTTTGCCTATATTTGTGCTACTGATCAATATCAAACAAAGTAGTATTAAATAATCTTAGATAAACAGCATGCTCAACAGGGGAACAGAAACCAGAGTCTGAGAGCTCTGTGGCCTTGGTACACTGTTTACTGTTGCAAAATAATACATTAGGTCACAAATTGTGCTTAAAGTGCAACAAGAGTTGCACCACTTATGTTAATCTGATGTTCTTCCAATTGTTTTGGAATGCGCAAATTTTTTTTGGAACGTGCATATTTGTATGTGCAAAATTTGCATAGCTTTGCTGGGCTGATGTAAAATATTCACACTAATTCCTTATCCAAATATAGCACAATTAATGCAAAAGAAATTTAAACCATAGAAAACCAATTTTTTGTGTATGCAAAATAAACATAACTTATTTTTTAAAGGAATTGAAAGGGACAAAATGCTTTAAAGACCACTGATTTCAGTATGAAACACAATTCTGCAACTGCCAATTTTTAACATAGAGTTCATTCATACTTAAACTCAAGATGCTTGACAATCCATCCTCCTCCCCCCCAGGGAAGATTTTTATTTATGGAACTAAAATGCTTTTGAGGGAAAGACCTAGTTTTTTCTTTTCAAGCAAAAAGCTCAGCAATTCATTACTTTGTGTTAATAGCTGCTGATGTGTTTGTACATCTGTCACATACTAATGCTCAAAATTTTTTAATCATTTAAGGACCCTGTTTGGCATAGATTGTCCACCAAAAGTTTCATTGACAACCAAATTAATTCAATATCTCCTTTCATAACTTTGTGACAGAAGGGTAAGCCCTTTATCACTGGAATACAACTGTATAAAAAACGGGTCAATATATTAAAAATTTCCCATCAAAATTGTGGGAGCAAGTTACTAGGTATGCCTAAAGTTGCTGTATATGCCTGAAGTTGCCAGTTTTCTAGTTTTACTGTTACCTAATTAACCAAATTAAGCAAAAACCTGGAGTCAACTGAGGGTGTTTTAGCAGTGATTTGAGAAAGGACAAGGAGATGAAAGCTATGAATGACTGTGTGAATTTGCCAAGATTTCTTTCATTGCTGTGAGACAAGGACAGACTTTATGCAGTTTAAAGGACAGCTAGCACTGAAACTGTAATGTACTATTTTATGCACAAGCCAGACCGAAAGGAACACTCTACACCCCCAGATATCTGTAGTATAAGGGCTGAGATATCTTCTTCTGGTTTCTCTTTAATTTTATAAATAAATATATATATATTTAAAGGAAATTGAGTAATCCAACTACCGGTTTTAAGTTTTGAAGTTGGATTGATACATATAGTAGATAAAAAACAAAAATAAAAATTACCTTTCCAAGATATGACTTTGCATTCTTTTAATGAAGAAAGTGTCCTTCAGGGAGGACATATAAATAAATACTTATCAAAAGCTAGTTAACAGCTATTCATTTTACACTAAGAAAAGTGTATGTTTGAATTTATAACAGCTTCTCAGGCAAACAGAAAAAAGTCATTTTTTGTATAACTAAAATGTATTATAATGTGTAGTCTTTACCTTCAATAATGTAAAACATTTTAAAAAAGAAAGAAAATCGTGTCCCTAAGGTGTGGTGTTTCTGCAAATTCACAGGTTTTGAATGGTGAAAATTGAAGCCCTTTGAAAGCACAGCTATCACATGCAGAGTGATTTTTTTTTTTTAGCTTTAGGATTCTCTCTCAAAAATGTCACTTATTTATCTTTTTCAACAAATTCCCTGAAATATTCAAGCCAGAGCTTCAGTCTGGCCCAAGACACAACAAGTGGGAAGAAAGATAAGTGAGTAAGAACTATTTCATTAGTGACTCTAAGTGGAAAACACTCACCCTTCTTCTTGTCTAAATTACATCTGTACCTTTTGTTGCTTGACCAGGTATTCAAAAAAGTCCCAAGCCTGAAAAGAGCAAGAGGTCCAGCAGCATCCAGTCTGGCGTGCTGAATGCCTGTGATCTTCTCATATCAAAGTCAGTTTCATAAGGAAAGCCATAATGCTTTGGGGTATAAAGTTACATGCAAAAAATCCAGTCTCTCGGGTTATAGAAACTTACTCTTCTTATATATCAGTTCAGTTTTCTGAAGTGGTGCTTGAAGAGACTGTATGTTGGTATGTACAGAAGGCACTCTGGTATTCTGTGGCACACAGTGTAGTTGGGCCGTACCACCACTAGCAAGAGACTACAGCTGAACAAAAAGAAAGTACAGCAGATGGCCATCCTAAACACTTAATCTGTACATCTTCTTGTGTCATTTTAAATGATTAAGTAGTAAGCTGGAGCAAGAGCAGCTTGAGAAATGAGGATACAAATCCTCTCCAGTATAGCTTACTGAGTTATTAAAATCTTGTTCTGACCTAAGCTAATTTTTAAAATGTTATTTTAAATATTGGCATTTTAAATAACCTCCTTTAGAGAATCCTTTAGCACTTTTCACTGGTATTAAAAGAACCAAGGAACCACCTATTTCTTTGAACATGTATTTCTCCGAACATGTATTTCTCCTGAGATAAACCAGTGAAAGAGAGGTCAGTTGGTGGCATGTTGTGAAACTGCATAACCCATCTCAGTGGTTACTAAAAGTCACCCATCTCAGGTACAACTGCTTATTTTTCTAGGTCGCCACCCCGACAAAATAGTGATCACTGGAATAGTGAAGCATGCTGATACTGGAAGCTCCTAAATTGTCTGCTATTTTCATTCGTCTGAGAAGAACCACTTTGTTGAGTTTGAAAAAAACAGAAAGAAAGTAAACTGCAATGGGAGTTAACAGTAAAAAATACTATTGATAACATCAGTTGGTATGTACAAAGACAGAAGATATTTACACATGCTTTTCCAGTAACCTGACCCAGTACTAAGACCACCTACTGAGATTTAGCAGACTGACACTCTTACAATACACAGCAGAACCTTTTGTTTTACCACTTATGCAACTTTTATAAGATTATTTCCCTTACTGTCCACTATAAAATCATTACTTACTATGCCACTCTAGGTAATCTAGACTGTATTTTTTAGAATGTACTCCCAAGTTTTTCACAAAAGAATTGCAGTGCTGTTATTAAAATAGAAGCATTTTAGTGATGGCTAAATACAATTGTTCATAAAAAAGGAATTAATTATACAGAACAGGTGTGCATAAAAACAATAGGACAGGAAATGGTTAGCAGTTTCTTTGAGATAAAATGATTATTGACATGTATAACAAACTTTTAAGAATAAATTATTTTAATATATAAATATATATATATTACACATTATTACTTTCGTTTATTAAGAAAATGGTGTTGTTCCGGTAAAAATTGTTTACGCAGAATCTTTTTTCCTATTCCAGGTAATATTTTTCTGAAAAAAATAAAAAGCAATCATAGATTGTAGCTGTAGGAGAAAGAATAAAGAACATATTTTTCTGATTTACAGTGTCTGTGATACAATTTTACTGTTGGCATGTATGAGAATAGGAAAAAAGAAAAGTTACTATTTCTTACACTGCTTATATCTGAAGAATTGCAGTCTTCCATAAGCACGTGATCTCTTGAAGCCATACTTGTTTTTACACATTTACTGAAAAAGCCCTTTAATCTTATCTGTTCTTGGACTGTAAGTAGAAGTCAAAATGGCTTTTCTGTGTGCAAACAGGATACATTACATGCTCAGCCGGGTAAATTGGACACCAGTTAACACTGGTAATACCTTTATGATATTTGTATGGGTGCCTTCATGTAGAAAACATCCAACTGCTAACAGCACAGCACTTGTCGTTCAGTTTGTAACACTTTTCTTAACACCCTTTCAAATCATTACAAAAGCAGTGGACCCAAACCATTGTAAAGCCTGAAAAACAACCCTTGCTTCTCACGTGAATTTCTGTTTGCTTGTTCTAAGTGGCCGAAATATCATGTATCTACAAGCTGGTGGTACTAGCTGCAGTAAGTTTATTTCCCTTGCAAGTGTTTATGCGAGTGTTTGCTACCCTGACACACCTTGAGGCATAGGATCTGCAATTTTGTAGTTTGTTATTTTCTAGCCAATCAGGGCATTTTGAGGCAAATATAACCAGTTACGTTTTCCAACATGAAGCTAAAGCATGTTGCATTTTGTAATTGCAATCTTTATTCATCATTTACTCATCTTACAGCCCTTCCAGAGCTGGTGCCTGATAAGGCTACCATTGTTTAGCTTCAGAAGGAAAGCAGCTAATACACAAACACACACACACACACACACACACTCACTTTAGGACAAGAAAGAAGAGACAAGAGAAGAAGTGATATGGCTGAATCCTTCTGGTCAACTCATGCTTGCCTAGGGGTGTCAAAACAACTGCCAATAAACCTGTTAAATAGCATTGCAGAGCAAAATGTGTTTGGGTATTTGTATGTTTGCATTTTCACATATTAAAACGAAGAACAAGGGTAAAAAGCTGTCAAGAAAATTCTTTACTGGCAACTTAAATACGCTTTCTGACATTTGGATGACCTGAGAGTACATTTACACACTATTACTAGCTTTGCATTAATAACAATGAAATGGCCATTCCTATGAAGAGAAGTCATGAGGAGTTTTTTAGATAAATTTGGAATGCATTAAAAACATAACTTGGAAGACAGCATGAGTTAAAGACCATCTGGTTCCAACCCCCTTGCCATGGGCAGGGACACCTCCCACTAGAGCAGGTTGCTCAAAGCCCCATCCAGCCTGGCCTTCAACACTTCCAGGGGTGGGACATCCACAACTTCCCTGGGAAACCTGTTCCAGTGCCTCATCACCCTCAAAATAAAGAATTTCTTCCTAATATCTAATCTAAATCTCTGCTCTTTCAGTTTAAAACCATTACCCCTCGTCCTATCTCTACACTCCTTCATAAAGGGTAATGTTCTCTTGCAGTTTTTCTGGAATGCTTATTGCTCAGTGGATAGAGTCAGTCCCCAGAGAAAAGGGAGAAGTAACACCTCACAAAATTCCTTTATCTCCTCTGTCCAGCAGGCCACAGATGGCTGTTTCACCTCTTACATTGTTTAATGCCAACGGCTGCAGTGAGTTTACAGGTCTCTGATCCAACTCTGTAGCTGCAGTGCTGAATTGGTAGCCATGGAAGTGCTACCTAAAGAGTCACAGAAAACTCTGCTATTATTAAGCATCTTTGGACAATAGGAGTCAGTGCAGAATGATGACTTCTGAAGGAAATTATGGAATGTTATTTTAAGGGAGAAGAATAACCTATATACTATTTTCCATAAACTCATGTAAGCAAAACTCTTCACGAGTCACCAGGAAATTTCAACAGTGAACGGTGATATCTGGGAAGGTCTTCCTGAATTACTTGTCCTAGCACAACCTAAGTTTATTTGGCACTTGACAAATAAGTAAAAAAAACAATTCTTGTCCCGGAGTCAAGAATGTATAGAAGACAAAGGAAAACAAGGGCTGAAAGTGGAGGAACAGAAGCTAAGGACGTTCATTTGGCCAATTAATTTTCTTAAGTATGCACCATAAAGGTTCTAATTTATATATAAATATATACATTGTGGTTTAGCATAGTTATGCCGTAGTGTAATATAAAGTATCATGCTGGACACGGATTCACATGTTATATCTAAACCTGTTGAGTTTCCACTGTCATTTTGTAGCAAAACGAGGTGAAAGGGTAGATAGACCTGTCTGCATGTCTGTAGCGAGGATCCAATAGCTTTGCTTTACAATTCTCAGTAAGAATCTCACCTACTTAGGAGTTTACTTTGGGAAATTATTAGAAGGGAATGCCAACCTTATTAAGGTAAGTATAGGGCTCCTACAGGAATGTGATAGCAATCAGCTTAAGTATTGACTTTTTAAGACGGAGATGGTGAACTGAAGCTGTTACTAGTCTGTGAGAGGAGAGGTACCAACAGGAAGCCTCCCAAAACTAGAGACCTCTCCTATTGTCTTCCTTCCTTCTAAACGTATGTGTAAAGAACAGAGTCACTCAGAGATCTCTTGCTGGTTTGGTAATATCCTTGTTTTAGGGAGACATACGCGTTCCTCTTTCCATAATATCAAAAAATGCTGATGAGCCAATAAGTCATTTTAGGCATGCTTGTTATCAGACCTAGCATCTCAGCCATCTGCCTCAACAACTCCTGAAACTGCTGATAGTTGTCTGGCAAAGATTATAACCACAGTCACAGAATCCTCAGAAATCGTGGAAGAAGTCAGGCTAATACCCGTTTATTCACATATCCTCACTATTGTAATATATCCATATCCAGCAGCTCAGATTGGCTTAAGTAGGGGCTATGATTCTAGCTCTATAGGAGAAATTGTACAATAAAATAAGAACTTGATTTTATAGGAGAGGAACGATAATAGTGCTCACAATTTTTAGGTAACAGATTGACTTGACTTCACACATCCATGTAAGACGACTGTGAAAAAAAACAGGCAGAACTAGAGACATAGGGCAGGAGACAACGTTATGGTATAAATCTGTTACAGTCAGAATGGAAATTTCAGACCAACTTAGGAATTGCAAGCACTTAATATTTGTCACGTGGGTTGCGCAGGAGAATTGGCAGGGCTGTGCTAGGCTCACCTCATGGCATAGAGTAGGAGTTACTTTCCCAAGAACAACATCCAGGTGAATGAAAGGCTGACCAGTGAGTCCCACAGAGGTAGCCAGCAGGGAATAGTGAACAGAACACTGTCTAAAATCTTGCCTTTCTCTGAACTCAAATGTTTGCATCCACCCTGGAGCTATAGCCCAGAAGTTCTCCTGAGAGTAGGTATCTATTGCCATTCCTTCCAGGTGAGTCTGAATGCTTTCTTTAAATGCAACTTGTGACACAAGACAGTAATGATATCTATTTCCCGTGGATGTGTGTTGGTTTTCTGCTATGCCTCTTTACAATAACAATTCAAGTTTCCCACAAGTTCTACCAGCTAAGGGATAATACAAGCTGTTCTGACACACTGTATGTGTTGTATGCTCTATCAACATTGCTGTCACCATGCACATAAATTTGGATCTCTACCCAGATGCTTGTTTTTCCAGAAACTGCCACTTTTCCACTTTGCTTGAATTTGGACAATGAGTTTAAAAGTTATGGGATCTGAGGGGGCTGAAAAGACTTGCAAAACAGAATAGCCTTGTGACTCCTTGTATTCTTAGGATGGCAGGCAAAAAGGATGAGCAAGGGCAGCAGTGGCTGCCTTCGTTGCTATTGTATGAAAACCTAGTGGTGGAGCACCCTCCCAGGAAGCAGGAAACAAGTCCAGCACTGTTCATCCTGTGCGGTTTAAAATGCACAACTTTCATGATCAGAGGGTTTTCACCTAATTATCAAATTAGTTACTCATGGAGAAAGGCTCTTTTTACCTCTGTGCTTATGACTCGGCAAGGAGGAATCTGTAAGACAGACCTTTTGTTAGACTACGAACTTGTGCCAGCGTTTTCGGAGGGACCCAAAGTTTACCACCTGAATCCAATTTTCAACAGTTACCTGAGTGGACCAACCCTCAGCCCTTACCAGTTCCCAGAGGAAGGCTGCAGTGAATCAGAACATCTGTATGTGAGGCTAAATGCTTAAATGCCTAAATACAGATTTACATGAATACATCTACAGTGCCAATTTTTAAGTGTTTTGACTTGAACTAACTTCCTAACAGATGGTTATTCTGCATCTATCTCCATTTATTTATGGTTGTTTATGTTTTTACAAATCTAATAGCTGATCAAAAGTGATCCAAGCTTATTCTTTTTCTTTTAATTATTTATATTGCAATAACAGTTAAAGATATTACTGAACTGTGCAATCTATAGAAATTACGTAAAGATGATCTTTATGTGTAGTATTGACAAGAGGTGCTTCCAAATATTCAAGAAAAACTGCCATGACCATAAAGCAAAGTAAACAAATATAAATTAGATGCTAGCATCATCTGTAAGATTTTAAGCTTAAGCAAGATATTAACCAAAATAACCAACACCAAAAAAACTCGGAAAAAAAATCAGGGGAAAATAAAAGGCAATAAAGATGAGAAAATATTTAAGTAAGTGTAGTAGAAGCTTCAAAAAAAATGGAATTCAACAACATTCATGTAAAATTTCTCAATAAGATACATTTCATGCTACATAAAATGCAGTTCGTGGTATTATAAGCAGATATAGGTCCAATTCAGAAAACTCTCATGCAAGTATGTGATTGCAAAATTAGAACTAAAGTATGTTTACTTATATCAAAACATTTCCTACTTAAAAAAGCAAGTGAGCAAGGCGAGCGTGTACGAAGTATTAAGAAATGAAGGGCCTAATACTGCTCTCAGCTATAGTCATGCCTCACCATGTAAATCAATGAGTTTCAGAAGACTAAATGAGAGACAGAGTTAGTTTTTCTCTTCCCACTACAGTGACTAATTAGCTCATTTTCAGTACCAAAAGAACTCATAACTGTTTTTCACGGTACCAAAAGCACAGGAAAACAGCAGCTATCCATTAGCCCTCCAATGGGAAAAGGCACACATGACTGTTAAACACTGCAAGACTTGGGGAAGAAATGTCGTGAGAAAGAAAATTTCTCAGCTTTGAAGTTGTATTTATTTACATGTAACTTGTAATACCCAGGGTACACAAAGCTTGCTGTAGTCATTTTCTTACATTTCTGCGACATGCATTTTTAATGCACCCCTTTAACTACAATCATCTGAAGAAGATTCAGAAGATCATTGCAGTTGCCAACATTCATTATACACCTCTATGTGCACTGTGACACCACTGCATTTCTACAGAGAAACCATACCTGGAAGGAAAGACAAAGAAATTTTCTCACTGAATGTTAAAGATGGCTTACTTTCATAAGACAAATAAATTTTTCAGGAAACATAAACTCAAAAAATTATTGATGTAGAACAGTTTTTGTCATATCAGCTGCAGAACTCCACTGGGGAAAACAGAAAGGAGAAGCCCTTAGGCCACATTTTGCGTGACCTAATTCTTTCAAGGGTATATTTCTGCAAATTTTTAGGAAATGACAGTGCAAATGAACGACAGTTCCCACTGTGATGTTTTCATGGACTCTCTGCATAACCTCAAAATAGCAGACTTTGCACCAACACTACAGTACATAGTTTTCTTGTAGAGTTTAATTACTTTTGGATGTAAATGAGCAGAAAAACAATTATCACACACCCAGAAGAAGAAACGGCTATGCTTCTATAAATTTCTGGTATTCTACTGTTGTGATTGTCAATTTAAAGTTTCAGTCTACACAGTGCTGCCAGTTAATGATTAGTCTGCTACATTTTGGTGAAATTGCACTCCAGTCAAGGGAAATGAAGTAAAACAATGAGGGGGAAAAGAAACTAGTATTGCTAAAGTCTAATTAGAGCAGCAGGGCCAGTGCAGATCTTAGCTGCGCTGAGGCTGTCTTTCTATTAAATTCAATACACTAAATGCAGTAAGAGCAAGATCAAATGCTATGATTTGATTTTCATGGCTGAAGTGTTAATAGGAGCGTGGATTAACTTTTTTCTCATGTTGTGAAATTGTCTTTATATTAATGTAAAGTAGAATAAAATAATTCTTCTCTTTTAGCTATATTTCTAAAATCTACCCATTTACTTCTAGAGGCATTAGCACCATGCAGTTTATTTTAAAGGAAAACACATCATTTAACAAAGAAAAAAAATCGTTCTTTGGACTTCAGCATTATCAGCAATATCCACCAGAACTTCATTTTAACAGTTTCCTATGCCAGATAGCCATTTCTTACTTATATGGTTTTAATTCATGCTGGTTTGTTTCTAAATGAGTGTTTGCAGAAAGTGAATGTGCTTCCATTTAGCAGCTTAAGTTTTTCATTCAACAACTTAAGACCACATTTTAGCTATAGTTGATAAAACCATGATAATTAAATAATAATGCTTTAAGAATGTAGCTGAATTTTATCTCAAAAAAAAAAAAAAAAAAAGGCCGGCGCAATCTATGCATACCCTGATATTAAACTCTATATTTCTCCCCTACAACATCTAGGTATCATAATATTTCATCCCTTCTCCAAAAGTATTAATGAGAATTCACAACAGCTTTACTAGCCATATATTCCGAAATGCTTCTGGATTCATAATCAGTACAACTGGTTATATAATTGTTGATAAGAAAAGCTGAGTGCCAATAAATATATATTGTGGAGAAATATTATGTGTGAAGCTCTTCATCCTTCCACCTACAATTATTTAATACAGAATGTCCAAAACATATGTAGTTTAGATAAGACAAAATAGCATTTTAAATTTAAAAGGTCAGATGCATGTAATACAAATTTTTCACTTTAAACTGTGCACAAAGTTTATTTGTAGACCTTTGAAGCTGATGGGAAACTTGAGTGTTTATTCAGCTGGAACTTTAAGTATTTCATATATAATGCATATGTTCCCTGAACTGGTTTAAATTGACTGCCACAAACAAATAGCTAGATCTTGTACACTACCTCAAATATTCCTTAAAGCAGATTAAAAATATAATATGGACATCAATTTCTTCATTCTTCATAATGCTTATTCAATAATAAAAATCATCAACAGAATTTTGCACTTGATTTTGCACCATAACCTTCCACCATTCCTTAATTAGGCCATGAATACAAGGAAAATCTAAGGAGCATCTATAATGATCTATAATGTCTATATAATCTTTTCTCTTTTAATTCTGTTGTTCTGAGGACTTTCTCAAAACTTATTTTGATAAACATCCTTAATATAAACACCTATATTGGCAGGAATGTTTTCATTGTGTAATAACTATGGGAGTCCATAATCTCTGATGTCAACCATTACATCATGGTATTTATTTATCTTTGATGTGTGTAACATTCTCAGCTTTCACCTTTCCCAGTGTCTCACAGGAACCAGCTCTTAGGATAGCATGATTGTACAAATTCAGATGCCATCAAGACAGAAAATGAATTGAGAAGAGAATATTCTCTTAAGTTTTGCTAAAGCTATAATTTTCGAACATATTGCCTTATATTGATGTATTCCCCAGCTAATCAGACCATCAAAGTAGTCCATTTGGATCACTTGGCATTCAGTCGTAGAATTCATCATAGAGTGATTGAATAGGTCAAAATTTTGAAAAAGGCCTTTTTCCACCTGAGACTGACTTTCAAGCTGTAGCCTAGCCTGCTATATTATGATGAGGCCCTGACTTTTTCATTGAAGACTGCCTGAATTAATTACTGAAATTTATATTACTTCAATATTAGTACAACAAACTCTGATTGTTGGTATCCTTTAAAATTACCAGGCCAAAGATATGATAGCTATCCTAAATGTGAAAGTCCTGTAAGAAATGCTTTTCCCACCTACTGTGGAGTACTTTCCTCCATGAGGACACTGTCATCCTCAGTTGCTCTCTTTTGTATTAATCATGAATCTATCAATCTGAAAAACAAAGCACAAGGGAGCAGAATACAGGCTAATTCAATAAACAGAACAAAAGATTCCAGATTCCCTGTCAGAGGATATTAGATTGACTACAATTCTCTCAGCTTTCAGAACAAAGCTGAAAACTCACTTCAAATTAGTATCCTCACAGTCACTAGACAAAGCAGATAGGAAGAATAAAATAGGACATAGATCAAGGTGGAAAAGGTGAGGTTAAGAATAAATGAGATAGCTGAGCTATTGTGAGTCTAATTAGTTTTTGGAAAATACTCAAATCCTATGATAGGTAACATAAAAAATTCTTGTATATCAGAGAAGGTGAGGAATACTTTATTTTGGAAAAGTATTTAATGTTGGGAAATGATGGTTTAATAGAAAATTACATAGGACTTTTTCTTTTCTTCTCTTTTTTAACTTATAATTAAATAATCACAATAATAAATGTTTTGTGGTTCTTACCCTAATCACAATTGATTACTTAGTAGCAATGGTTTCTAAAAAGGAAAACGGTTTAAGTTAAGAAAATGTGCTACTTAAAATGCATGTGTATAGTACTTTGTATTTGTAATAAGATATGGATTATAACTGTGTAATTGACTGACATTCAATTAAAAAGCTTGAAATTAAGTAAAGATGGCTGTGTATTGAACTGTTGCATTTTAGAGCACTTCTGTTGGCAAATCAACAGATCGCTCTTGAACTGTATCATTAAGGGTGTAGAGCTGCAAATTGAAGAGCAGACTCTGTAATCAGCACGCTTATCTCTACCTCAGAGGTGTTATCTTGAACAATGCACATTTTCTTTCTGTCTTTTTAACCAAACAGAAAATATTACGGGAAACTTTTGGATTACTTTTCAAAATAAAGTTACACTACAACTAACGTAAGATAACCTCTTTGGAGTGAAACACATTTATATGAGCTGAAGATCTGGCCAATTCTAATTAATTACAAAAGAGGAAGAGTTTTTCCCAAAGACTGATTTGTTATTTCTGAAGCAATAACAAAAAATTGTGTTACCATCTTAAAAGCACCTAGCAAAATTAATTGGAATGAGTGGAATTATAATATAGACCCTAAAAAATAATTTATAAAATGGCATTAAAAATACAATATTCTGGCAGAAGACTAGGATTAATAGAGTGAGGGAAAAAATGAATTTTTTATACGTCTAGATCATGACCTCGATGACTTGTGTGGGACAGACCCCACCATTTGATATTATGGGCTTTCAGTGCTGGAGATTGTTCCTGGAGCTGTTTCATAGAATCACAGAACCATAGAATGGTGCGGGTTGGAAGGGACCTTAAAGACCTTCCAGTTCTAACTTCCCTCTGCCACGGGCAGGGAAACCTCCCACTAGAGCAAATTGCTCAAAGCCCCATCCAGCCTGGCCTTCAACACTTCCAGGGGTGGGACATCCACAACTTCCCTGGGAAACCTGTTCCAGTGCCTCATCACCCTCACAGTAAAGAATTTCTTCCTAGTATCTAATCTAAATCAATGCTCTTTCAGTTTAAAACCGTTACCCCCTCATCCTATCACTATACTCCCTGATAAGACTGAGGTTCCTCCCAATCTTTCCTGCAGGCTTCCTTTAAGTACTGGAAAGCTGCTATAAGGTCTCATTTATAGTATTGCCAATTGACCTTATTCACTACAGCCCACGTGAACAAGAAAATGGCAAGATCATGGTCTTTAGGAATGTCTATAAATAATAAAAAGGTGAATCCTCTTTTGTTCAGGAAGATGAAGTAAATGACTAAGGAAGAACTGTTTCCTAGTCCTGCTATCTATGGTCAAATTCACTTCATGAGAATATATATGTCTTCTATTATAATTAATGGAGATGCAACTGAGTCTACAAACAGAACCTAAGATAAGACATCTACCATTTTAAAAAACAATTACATTAGTATAATGTATGTAATGTTAAATACCTCTTTGAGCTTGGAGGAGTTCACAAATTTGGATCTAAATACAAAATGTAGCTATTTGAATGTAAAATCACCATTTGTACTCCAGCTATACATTGTGATCATGCTTTTGCAAAATTTTAACAGCATTTTTTAGTTAGTTACTATTTATTAAAATATGCCAATTATATTTTAAAAAAAAAGCATTCAAAATTATTCTACTGTACATAAAATGTTATCAGCTGCTGCAGCATGCATTTTAAATGTTGCTGAAGAAATGGATGGTTGTTTGGTCAGTTTTTATTAGTTTGGTACCCATCATTGCCTCATGTTGAACAATTCAACTGGTTAAATACATTCTCTCTGTGAATGAGGAAATGAAAAGTACACTATCAGCATGTTTTTTAGATGTAATTGAATTTAGCATGTATGCTTGAAATGAAATCTCCTTTCTTTTTCTAAATTTGTAGATCATAGGTTGCATTAGGTTGAGCCTAACTGCCACACAACGTTTGAATTTTGTACCATTATATCACAATAACTTCTTCTATTTCTGATTTAATCATTATTGCATGCCCTTCAACATTTTGAAAATGATTTTCTGATGAATGTTATCTTTTTAAGATACTCTTTCGTAACTTCCATGTTTTTGGATCCCATGATTGATTAGAATATGGATTTGAACAAATAAAATACACATCTGTTGTCAGCCCCAAAAAACTGACCAAATACAAACATAGAAAAGATGAAAGCCAAAACATAAACCCAGGTATAAAAAGCCCTGAGCATCACTGAGTATTATTGGTTGACTACCTCACTTCTAAACTAGGCTCCAGTAAAACCCTGAATCCTTTCTGAAAAATATAGAATCACAGAATCATAGAATAGTTTGGGTTGGAAGCGACCTTTAAAGGTCATCTAGTCCGATCTCCCTGCAATGAGAATGGACATCTTCAAGTAGGTAGGTTGCTACAGTACATGGTGTTAGTCCTTTAGAAAATTGTTTTCGCCTCTACTGTTTAAAAACTGATCAGTTCGGTTATAGATCTTGATACACATATTAACATTCACAGGCATTAGTAATATTAATACCAGGTTTTTATCTGTATAGATTCCTTCTAGGATTGTTGGCATTAACATAAAAATAAAAAAATGTGCAGAAAAAATACCTTTAAACAAGAAACCAAATATGGCACAGGATCTTCACTAACATCAGTCAGCCCAAGAGAAAAATGATCTTTAAGTATTTTTCTCTTTCCACACAGCTCTGCAGGTTAATAAAACATACAAAATTGAGTCAGTAGCAAGATTGCTCAACTAACCCTGAAGTTTTCTAAAAGACGTAAGATAAAGATCATCTGAGCTTATTCTGCAACCACAGTCACCCACATGACGAAATCACTGGCCTGTACAAAAAGTTAAATCAGCTTCTGGATGAAGGGAGAGCATATTTCAACAATATTATCAGGCAACTTTTAGACTTAAATTGGTATGAAGACAAAGATAAGAGAAGAAATATGGGTAGCATGGTGAGTTGATGCACTAACTGGCTTTTTACCCCAACAGATGAGAGCTGGAAGTCAAAGTATAAATCAAATGTGTTTTCTGGTGTCATTCTGGTCCATTTGTTCACCGTATAAAATCACCATGTAATTTTCTCTGATTAATTGTAATTGGCAGCTTATTCAAATAGTCTGGAACTGTATTAGAAGATGTGTAAAATGAGAAAGCCATAACATCTGTGTAGAGGGGTAAGGTTGCATGATACTTCTACATTTACCTTCCTTCAGTGTTTTATTCCTCCAATAACTGAAACCACACATAAAACAAGAAATGTAAGTGACAAAGACAAACAGTCCCTCCTTTCCTCAAATATCACCAAAATGAAAGCATATAGAGAGGACTGGAAGGAAATGCTGCATGACAGGTCTTCTGGAAGTTTTCAGGAAGCGTGAAGATTATGTACATTTAAGAGGATAAAAAATCAGATTTAATTTAAACTGAACTGATTTAAATTTCATCCAATTAAGACGATTATTATGATGTCAGTAGATAAATCTCTTCTTTTGCTGCTTGCAGTGGCCTTCTGCCACTACTAACTTTATTCTCAGCTTATTTCTTGCAGGAGACCAGTAAGTCCAGGTTTATGCAAATCAACTGAAGGATATGGGCAGAAAGGAGCTACCTTTTTGATGATCGATATTGCAGATTACAAATGCATTATTTTCTGACAACAATGACTCGATTTCCACAAGGAATCCTGTCTATGGGAAGAATTGTCCAAGGCACATATCCGTTTTTAGTTTAGGAAAAAAGATTCACTACCTGAACCTTCTTCCCACAAAAAGGCTGAAGAAAAGTAGAATTACGGTGGTAAGATAAGCCATTAATTACCATGTTTTCCCAGTAGAGCATGCTTGTAAGTAGTTATCTTTCCATTCCTGATGTTTTCCTGTCTACCACTTCATCCAGAAATAATGGAGAGTTACATAAACTTTAGTCAGTGAAGCATCAGCCCAGCCTTAGAAAGGCTCCTCTGTTGACTTTTCCATCCGTTCCCCATTTGCTAATCTATCTGAAGTTCTGTTTGAACTCCTTTCTACTTTGCAAAATTACAGGCCCATTTCTCATGCTGAAAAGCTCACTTGCTCTCAGTATTGGATAAATATCCAAAGCAGACCAAAAATTTGAGCTTCTTAAAGTTCACAGGCTACCAGTGAACTTTATGACAAGTCATAATGTCCAAAATTTTAATGACAAGTCATAATGTCCAAAATTTTAATGACAAGTCCTGATCATTCCTGTCCACAAACTTTGGCAGACTCTAGTCAACAAAATGCAGCTAAGCAGTAAGTTCGTAAGCAAATCTTTTCATCAGACAACAGTTAAAACAATTAAATCTGAAACAAAGCATCAGTAAGATGCACCATCGTTATTTTCACATCTGAAGACAATCGGAATGATAAGAGAGTGATTTTGTGCTAAATAAGAGATAACATACTCATGCCCACTTAAATTCTTGAATTCAAATTCAGGCCTAGTAGTCAAAACAGAAAGCAATTACAGTACTTGGTTTTTTAGACTGTAGGCCCCTACTTTAGAAAATCAATTACTGTGTTTAAATCCAGACTAGTTTAGGAAATATACTTGGTTGTGTGTGTAACTATAACACAATGCTTACATTCATTATGCAATGTTTACTTTAAATTATTGTAAGTACATGGCTAAATTCATTACAAAAATAAACAGTTTCCCAAGTTGCTGCTGGAACATCCAGATCTCAGAAATACATTGCCAGATTGAAAACTAAATGTGCAGGGTTTTAACACTCCATTCAGGATCATATTTGTTATTTTTTGTGCTTTTATATTCTGTTATATCTGAATGAGTATGTTCCTTCATGGTAGTCTGAAATGGTGAATGGTATGAAATGCAGTGCAATGGTGTGAATAACAGCAAAGTAAATGAAGATGCTGTAGGTTATTTAGGTTCATTTTGTAAACAGGCCAGCCATGTGTTGAACGGGCAGCAACAGGACATCAGGCTGGGTTATCGCAAAAGGGTAATGTGCCACATTCTTCTCATGCCACAGTGTTGCATTCCTTACTCTGGGTTGTAATCTGACTCGGTCACAGCAAACATGGGTTGATAAACAGTAAAAAAGGTAAAGTTACATTGTCCTTTCTATGAATGCATCTTTTGGGAGATACTGTTTAGGCTACCTGATTACTCAAGAATCTTTGGGATGAACTATGACCCTGGTCTCCTTAGCGCATGCTTTTCCCCTTTCCCTGTGAGGTCCCAGAAATATTTGTAAATTACCTGGCAGATCCACATTAATAAAAACCTTGGAAAATACTGTAGCCCCGAATTCAGGATTTATTCCTGATTTAAACGAGGAAAATGCAAATCTGAGCAGTCTTTCCCATTCTTGGCTGTAAACAGAAATGGAAGAAATTTAAAGCCAGACCCTGCTTACTATTCATACTCAGAGTATTAGACACAGAAAGAGATTTTTGCATTAGCAGAGTTGCACTGAAATTTTTTAATGAATTGAGAAGCAATATTAGGGACAGAAACCCAACACCAAATAAGAAAACAGACACTTCAGTGTTTCTGTTTGGCTAGAACATATTTTGCTTCTTGCAAGACGTTATTTTAAATAGATTTCTATTTTTATGAGTAAGGAGAGACAAAAGTCTGATATCAAACTTTACAAAATAAATGATTCTGCTGAGTGAGATGGAACATCATCTACAAATAAATATTTATGCAATTAGACATATTAGTTGTGTACAAGGCAATTAGAATTCTAACGCAAAATAGATGAAATCACAGAATTTCATTTAAAAAGTGAACATAAATTTCAAAAGCAGAGTATTTTTAATAATGAAGTTTACACACAGTGGTGTGTGAATTCATTTTCATATACATTTATACTTTAATAGTCTTCTGACAAGTGAAAATAAGTTATGATTTAAAATTTGCAACAAACTCTTGACACAAAACTTGAATTAAACCAAGAAGAAACAATGTACAGGACCGGGTAGGAAGTATTTGTCTCTCTGTCCTTTCAAGTCTACACTTTCATCTTCACAACTTAGATATTTTCACTTATGATTTTGTAAAAGCTCAAAAATTTCTAACTCCTTTCGGAATTCCAGGCATGGATAGTCTATTTACAGTTAGGATTCATATCTACATTTTAAATATTCATATTATCTTCAGCACATCACTATATGAAATGATTCATTACTTTCCTGAAGCTGAATCAAGGAAACAGGTCATTTTGTATTTATAGTACACATACTATAAAGAAAGTTAATATGAGGAAAACTGGGGACACTAAATAAACACAAGTTTATTTATTTATATTTTATTTAATTTATTTATTGATATTTTAATTTTTTTTCATTTATTTTATTCTGGTGTACAAGTTACAATTTTAAGTCCTCTAGAAGAATCATTGCAGATGCATGCGTGTTCTATAATTAAAGTTCAGAAAGACTCTACTATTGTATTATCTTCCTATTTCATGGCCTCTAAAAATCTCAGACTTCCGAAAATTTTAAAAGTTATTGAAGTAATTTTTTTTTTAAAAGTCATACTTTATGGGGAATTACGTTTTTGCCAGGACCATACAGCATTTTTGGATCTTTTCCTATGACAGTGGAACGATGTCAACTTAGCATTAATGGAAAGATGTCAGTTTACATAAGAAGATTTAGCCCTTGGTAAGAAAGAATCAAGTATTCAGATGTTATGAAAAATATTTTAACTGAAAAGTTAGTTACGGCCAAAAAAGTTCATGTTAAAATGAAGCAGATGGAATTTTTAAAATAAATTATATCTTTTTTTGAGTTTTTTAATAAAAACTGAATGGAAATTTCAATACTATTGATTGTTGAGCGCAAAATTTTTAATGTAAAAGTAAGCATGGAAGTTTTCAGTTACTGAATCAATCCTTGATTATATATTTTTTCAATTAAAAATATCAAGCTAGAAAACGGTAGAAAAGTTTTAATGATGGTGAAATAACTTTATTCAGAAGATATTAGTTTGGCAAAAAAAAGTTGGGTTTGTTGTTGTTGTTGTTCAAGCCTCATGCCACTTGCATTTCTAAGCTCTGATTTGCAAACGTTTGTATATATACACAAAACTACATTGATACAATGAGTTCAATGGAAAGGAAGGGAACTATCCACAAGGGTAAACTTGCATGTATGTATATGTGTTTGCAAACTCGAGGAATTACTTTAGAACTTGGTCATATAGTGACAATAAAGCAATGTAAGTATTTAAAAATAATTATTTAAATTTTAATGTAAAACATGGCATGAACTAGAGTAGATGTGCTATAAAAAGCATGTAAAGTAGATAGATCCCAGCTGACTGAAAGTTTTCCTTCTTTTGAGAAAGCAAAAAAGATATTGTCTCTTCCTCGAGAGTAGACTGTTACAAAAAAATAGGGAAAGCTAAATCTGAGTTGATATGGTATAAACTACAGACTCCCGAACCGTGGCAGAACACATTACTGACATTTTTATTTCTTTAGAAATCATAATGGAAGAGGAAAAAGACTTTAGCCATACCTTCCAAGCTACATTTAACATTTTGCTTTCTGTTTTATCTTATTCTCATTTCTGTATTGTAAGAAATAGCAGTGAATTTTCTTCTGCCAAACACCTCTAAAAAATATTTGTTTGCAATATACCAGCATATAAACTAATCCTGAAACTTTTGTGGAAAACGTATTTTGAATTTTTTATTCTACAGTTCTATTTTTACAATTAAGTATTAATTTACTTATTACAAGCACGTGTTGAAGTTGTTTGTTTCATCATAGTTAAAGAACACATTTGCACAGTAAACGTTTCTAAATAATAGAAAAACCACCCTGAAATCAGACTTAGTAATATAACCAATACTGATGCTAGGAACTCTGAGATCTTTACAGGTTACAGATAATAGAGTATGATATTTATTTTGAGCTAGAAAGAAGTGCATACTCAATTTTTGAGGAAGAATATTTAAAACTCACACAAATCTGAATTCTGTCATGACCTCTCAAATTTTCAAAATGTGTAGAGCATGCTGGTATATCAATTCTGAATTTCTTATTGTAAATTTAGGGTAATAGTTTGCACACATGCTACTTCATTTTTGAAAAAAGCTGTGTCATGCTGAACTGTTACACAAAAAAAATCAATGGGATTATCAGACTACATGGTACCACAGCATAAAGGCCTGCTGTATAGTAATGTAAGCAAAATGTCAGTTAATTAAAAAAAAGACACAGGAGTAATATTAATGATCTACATAACCTCATGTGAGAAGAATAGTAAAATTTTAGGAAATTAGAATATAAAATGATAAAAACGGTCCTTCTAGAATTCTAGAATTTAAGACATTTTAGGTGCAATTCAGACCTAGAACAAATAGATCTAATTTCAGACATTTTATTTTCTATGGGATGAAATTACCCCTCCTGTCTTCTAGTTGCTGATAACTTTTTGTCTTGCTATAAACATTCCCAAATTATCCTCCAGAGAAATGTGTGTATTTGGGGAAGGGAGGAAGGGGTTGGGAGGAATCAATGTCAATAAATACAAGTTTCTTCTACTTCATATCAGTTTTTTTGTACATTCTTCTTAGGTTTCTGAATAATGTTCTGAAACCTAGAACCTCCATAAAAGTACCAAAACTGAATTTTGCACCATAGTGGATTAATTCTTAGCATTTAGCATCGTAGCATCTGTACATTAGAATTTCATTTGCACATTGTTGAGGTCACAATCACAATTGCTAACATTAACTTAAGGTTCATCTTTTAGTCTCCTCAACCCTTACAGTACACAACGAGATTGTTTCCTTGTGAGGCGAATCAAAACATATGAAACTAGATTCTTGTCTGACCTGACTTCTAGAGAAGCATTTTCCTCACCAATGAGTAGAGAGAATTTCCATGGAAATAACTCTCCTTAGCCTAACTGCTAACCTTTTGGCACTCTTTGATTCTTCTTCCTCCTCCTTTCCTTGTTAAAAACATCTCCTATTCTGGGTGCATTTAAATTTTACGTCAGGCAGGATTTCAATTTTTTCTGTATATGCACAATATTAAAAAAAATCCAATCTTTTCTTGCACTTAATTATTTTATATTTTGGGACTCTATATTTGGCTGAACATAGGCTGGTTTTCTTCCGTGAGTCCCACAACCGTTTCTTTTTGTCACCTTCTCTATGCATCTCAGCTGTTTTTAGACTGATTCAGCTCAACAACCTAGCAGAAATACCAACAGTTCTTTTTTGTTGCTAGGTTCATTTCCTGCCAAAATACTTAATTAAATCAGCTCTCTTAGGAGTGAGCTGAATGAAGCCTCAGGACCCCTTGGCCAGGGGGAAAGGTGAGAAAGTGGCTGCCTTTTCCAGCAGTCTGGCCATGGTCAGGTGCTCTATTCCAGCTCCTGGAACGGTCCCTGTGACTCTGCTTAAGAAGTTACCATGTGAAGTTACCAACCCTAGAGACTCATTATTCCTCCATCTATATTCTCAGATTCTCTAGATTTCCTTTGACCACCCCACGTTTGGTAAGATAAGCAAGAGTAAAATGTAATGAGGAAAGCCTTTCTGAGAGCAGCTATTGGTCTGAAATATTTTTATTTTTATATCCTTAAGGCAATTATAGTTATGTGCTAAAAGGTGGTGAGGATTCAGATAGCACACCTGAAATTTTGTGGGACAGCACCTACAGTCATCACCATAATGAGCTTTGTTTTGTTTATAAGCAAAGTACTATTTTATAGTACATATTCAAACACTGGTAGCCCCAACTTGAACCTATTCTTTCCTCTCCTCCCTCCCTTCCTCAATACTGGCAGCAGGACTGTCTTCAGCCTATGAGACTATATTTCTCATAGCAAATACAGGCCTTGATGAAGGACAATTCTACTTCTGTTCATAGCAGTCAACAGTATTGGTGGAACTTAAAAATTTTGTTAGGAGCAAAAAATAAGATGTATATCTGCAGTGTGGATACAGTAGTCATAGTTGCTGCTGTGTCACATTGCCCTGAAGACATTTATTNATCTGCCTTAATGAAAATCAATAGGTGTTCTGTTAATGAAATTAATGCATATAAGAAAGGCATATATGTTTTTCACACTTCTTTGTTTGAAGACACTATAGGAACAATAGTACGTTCCTTGTGAATTGGAAGGGTGGAGTATGCAAAAGAAGCAAAAATATGTACTTCTAATTGCAGTGAGTAAAAATGACAGTACGGCAATCATTTATGGAAGAATGAACAAGTTTGTCTCTTAGTCATTCTTGTGAAACTCATTCTTCCAGGCATTTTTGTCATAGCCTCCTATTTTCCTTGTGGGATCTGCCCACTCCTCCCCTTCCCCACACGTTTCTATTCAGGAAACCTGTGGTTTGTTTAAGATAGAATTACCATCTAAATTTCATCTATAGCAAAAAACCACAGAGATGTGTTTTACTCTTATGTCTAACTGCACTAAAAAAGTGTTTATTTACAAATTACAAAACCAGTTTATGATGCAAATATCTTAATTGATATTGGAAATATCTTAAGACAAATTACTAAAACATGACCAATTAACCCCCTTCATGTGTGTGGACAGAAGAAATAAAATGTCATATTTTACATGTTGATGAAAAATAAAATGGACTGAAGTAAGTTACTCGGTACAGACGTTTTTTATTAAATGTAAAGACATTAAGCGGTGAGACTGCCAATTAATTAATAACTAATGAACTGTTAGAATCTTTTTCCTTATGAAGCCAACAGTATGCTCCCCTGGCATACTTCTAATAATTGAATATGAATTGGTTTAAAAGTTAATGCATTTAAGATATGTTTGGTAATGTCAATAAGAGGATATTCTCCTGCCTTGTTCTGCTGCTATCTAGTTCACCGCAATTGTGCTGTGCTTCATTAGCTTCCATTTTATTATGCAAGAAGATGAAATTTATCATGAGCACACATTAAATGGTGTTACTTCAGCCTCCTGCAATGAGCAAAGTAATTATTGAAAAATGCGTCTGCAACCTTATGGTCAGTTGGAGGGATGCCACTAATGTTTGAAAAATAATGGTCTGGGTGACATGTTGTTATGATGATGGGGGATGGTGTGTCAGTCATTTATTCCCTGTTGTAGAAATTGCATATGGGGAAGGAAAGAAAGCATCACATGATTGGCATTTGTAAGTCTAACTTGTCTCATACTATCCAGGGTTTATTTCCCTTTTGAGAGAAAAAAGAAAAGAAAAAATCAATACATAAAGAAACAGCGTTGATTTGGCCAAAGAGAATCTTACTAATTTGTGGAAGAGGAAGCCTGGA
This sequence comes from Thinocorus orbignyianus, assembly GCA_013400375.1. Lineage (NCBI taxonomy): Eukaryota > Metazoa > Chordata > Aves > Ciconiiformes > Thinocoridae > Thinocorus > Thinocorus orbignyianus. The sequence goes on along the minus strand of VXBW01002694.1, from coordinate 253,521 downwards.
TCCTGTGTCCTTTATGTAACTTCAGAGGGAGTGAATTTGCCTTAAAGGAGATTGTTGATATAAGACCAGAAAGAAGTTAGTCTAACATTACTTCATTTTCCATTTTAATTTACCTTTGACCCCCCCCAAAAAAAAAAGGTAATGAATAAAATTCTGCACTTGGGATTTATTAATATATAGCTGTACATGCAACTTTTGGTGCTGATGCCACTGAAACTTGTACCATATTTCTATGAGAGCAGAGGATAGTTATTAATAACATGTGTATGTAGTATTTTCACACAGATAATATTGATAATAAAAATATTAGTATAAAAGTTCTCCTTTGAAATTTCCACAGAAGAAATCTCTGGTCTCTCATGAATTTCACATTGTAATTCCACACATGAAAGAACAGAAAATTGTTTGAGCCACCATTTACTCAAAATAGCTGAAGGAATGTCTGTATAGTATATTCACTTAATAAATAGCAATTTCAGTACACAAGTTAGTATCAGCCTAGAATTTCATATTTTCCTGCAGTACAGTCAAGAGGAGAATGAATCTTCTTTGAAAATATAGGTCAGGGTGCATATTCATAAGTTAAATGTGGGAATGATGAACCAAAATAAAAAATGAACAATATTTGACAGACAAGTAGAGCAATATAATCCATAAATGGTTTGAACAGTCAAAAGAAAACATGCATATTATTTTATGAAAGTACATGTTCACCTACAGATGAAGATGAACTGAACTAATTAGAGACGCTTAGTCAAAAAAGTCACAAGCAACCCCCACCCCGCATATCCATGCATATAGAATAAAAGGTCATATATCATATCCTACTTAAGAGCACTACAAAACCCAATTAATCATAGAATCATATATTAAAGATGATATTGGGATTGGAATGGACCGACATTTTAGAAATCGAGTTTTTTGCAGGTTAATGAAGCAGGAAAATCAGTGATCACAGTAGTAGGTCCTCATTCACATAAACTGTTACATAGTTTGGAAAATAAATAATATGTGTTGTTTCTAAACACATAAGAAAATAGATTTTCTACATTGTGACTGAATACTTCTACTACATATTAAAAGCAACTATAAGACAGGAAATAATTAGGGAGAAAAGCCTGTGCAAGACACAGCCAGTAAAGAAGAGAGTGGGTGCATTGTAAACCTTCCATCTTGACAGCAATCAATTCAGTTCTAGTCTCCTTGACAGAAATTATTCCTTCTTCAACCCAACTCTAAACACAGCTGCTACCGTCTTCCTAGCCTGGAGATCTGATGTAAATGATCAAAGCTACTTTGGACACCTTTCTGGCTTACCATTTTCCACAGTATCAGACTCAGAGTTCTGGTTCCACAACTGTCACTTTTATTCACTCATCACTATTTATCATCCTACATTAATTTCCATGTTATGCTCCCTATCAGCCAGGAACATGTTTTATTGATTGTTCCATAAAACCAGTTTTGTATCAAATGGAACATATTATTGAAGTTCTTTAATAGAAAGAGCAAATCCAAAGGTGACAGAGAACGAGTGCTCAGAATCCTCTGCAGTATGAGCTGGAGTATGAGCCTTATCAACCCCTGTGCCACATCTCACTGTTCAGTTTCCCTACAGCAGCTGCTAAACTAACTGTATAGAGTACTGATGTGTGTCAGCTCTCTAAAAATCTGTGGAAATCTTGGCCTAAGGATTTTGCCTAGATAGGTAATTCAATCTCAGTGTAGTAAGGTGTTCTGGCAAGGAGCAGCAGATAAAATTTTTCAAAATTAATGAGTATTATTTCAAATTTATTATTATTTATTATTATTTCAAAATTAATGAGGTATGCATGCAAATCCACCTTCGTCCCTCACAATTTTGCTCATATGAGCCAGAAGGCTCCTAAAAGGTGCCTCTTTTATACACATCCAAGAGACAGGAAAGGGACTCTCTCACTACTATTAAAGCTGAAGAGAGAGACAGCTCATGTGAGCCTACAACTGTAGTCATAGAGGAGACCACCAGTTTCTTTAGAAGATTCTGCGATCACTGGAAATTAAATTGCTGCTATTTATTATGTTCCTTTCTGTCCTGCCAACATCCTTCTATAGCAGTATCTATCCCATGCACATAAGTGAACCTTATAGCAGACTTCCAGTACCTAAAGGGGGCCTACAAGACAGATGGGGAGGGACTCTTTATCACAGAGTGTAGTGACAGGACAAGGTGTAAGGGTTTTAAACTGAAAAAGCATTGATTTAGATTAGGTATCAGGAAGAAATTCTTTACTGTGAGGGTGGTGAGGCACTGGAATGGTTACCCCGAGAAGTTGTGGATGTCCCATCCCTGGAAGTTTCAAGACCAGGCTGGATGGGGCTTTGGGCAACCTGCTCTAGTGGGAGATGTCCCTGCCCATGGCAGGGGGGTTGGAACTAGATGGTCTTTAAGGTCCCTTCCAACCCAGACCATGCTATGATTCTATGATTTTCTGTAAAAGAAGGATAACCCTGTTTCCCGCTGTGCAGTCACACCTAAAAAGCTGTATGAAATGGCTCTATAACTACATACATTCTGGCAGAGTTATGCAATGCACGAGCAATCGTGCAAATATGTGAAAGACATGGGTTTGAATTGAAAATAAAAGCCTGCAGCTCCACACTGTCCTTGGGACAAAAGGAAAGACTGTGCAGCGGAAAGTGGAACTGACAAGAAAGCAATTTCTCTCCTAATATAGGTAAACATTAACCTCCTTAGTAAATGGACATTAAGAGAAATGTCAAATGGAAAAGTCAGTTTTATTGTTTGTTAAACCTAGCAGTTTTGAGAAGCAATCTGACTGAAATATTTTAAAATAGTTAACCAAAGCTCCAACGCTCATTTCTCACAGTTTTTCTCTTCTGAAAAATTACTTCCATTTTAGCTGCTCATTTTTTGATCAAATGATTGCATCTAAAAAGGTATTAGCTTGGGTTCATTGAGGAGTAGAGCAGAAGAATTTCTGTGTGTGCTAGTTAGCTACCAGAAGCTACAGTAGGCTATTTTAAGCTCTTTAACTATCAACCAATTCTACTTACACAGCTTTAAATCTTAGTACTTATGATTTAGTTTATGCTGATGATGACCTTTACAATCAAGGAAATCAGATGACAACGGGTGTTAAGTATGCAAGGATTTATACCATATATGAGTCAGTGAAAATATCTGTATAAAAGCAACAGCTGATGTTTTCATCTATGACTCTCAAAGAGCTTAAGAAGAAGTTAGTTATTATAAATGCTAATAAATATCACAGATGAATAGAAGACCTACCCAGCTAATGCAAAAAGCCTCTTATTTTGGCTACTCACACAGTATACGTTCACTTATCTTTGGAACTGCCCTGACAGGAAATAATGTGTCACTAGTTTCATTTTATGGACACGAAACCAGAGCACAGGAAGCTTCAGTAGAGCAAAGTTAAAACCCATTTAGGATCTTAAACTGACCACAATGATAGACATTTTGAAATCTCTTACGTTGAACATACTGACAGATATTTGAGGAGAAAATAGAACTTGCATGAGGACAATTGTTAGGTCAGGTGTGAAAGGCAGTTTACCATGTTTTAAAAAAGAATGTAGAGAAGTTAAACAACGTATTACAAAGAAATCTTAGATGCTGACACAACAGAATTTTAAAAAGAAAATACCATTTCCTCAGCAGACAGTGGTTAAATTTCTCCCAGTGAGGCAACCATAAATTCAAGAAGACTGAAAATATGCACACCACATAATTTCATTGCTCTAATAGTTCCATTTTAAGGGTAGCTTTTTCCTCTGTTAGATTATCTCTTTCCCTTTCCTATGGTAAACCAGTGCAAGCTGTCAATTAGGTTCATAAATAATGTCATCCCAGAACTTGGGCTCTCCAGTTAAATTAATGACTTGATTGCAGTCAGTCCAAACCTCAAGCAGTTGTTCCCTTCTACAATCCTGGGAAAAGCTTCATTAGATTCTGACTGCATTAAATAAAAAATTAACACGTTGCTTACCATAGATCAGGTGGAGTTATAAACATTGCAGCAGGTATGACATTGTAGCAGATCACTGCTTCAGGTTTTGTTTGCTTTTTTTTTCAGTTCATAGTACTCCAATATTACTGTGAAAACCTGAATTTGGGGTAGAAGTCTCCAATAAAATACATCTTTCAAGACCGAAACTCATAATTATTAAAACACTGCATTTAATACAAATGACTGAGTGGTAGCTTTAATGATCAAACTTAATTGCATAACATATATATAAATTGGAATAAAAACCTTACTGCAAAACACGAATGCATTTTTTTACCGCTTACAAGTTGCTCACAAATACTACTAGGCAGATATATCTCTGTTTATGCTGAGAATTTAATAAATTATTCTCACATTTAAAAGCACATAAAACCAGATTTTAACTCCCTTAAATAGCAGGTAAGCAATAGGCATATATTTTTAATCAGCTTACCTTGCTGGCTTTGGTTGTTTGATGTGAAAAAATTTTTTACCGAACGCATTATAAACAGCACTGCTTACACACAGTGCTTGAATATCATGACACCCGTTCTAGTGATACCATGCGTGTGGTATAATCACAAGTTTACACCAGAGTTGTATTGATTTCAGCTACTGATTCTATCACTTCTCACTATCTACATATTACAACTAACTTCTGTGCTTCTGATGAAATGCACTTGTGGTCACTCTTCCTCTTTTAACTACTAATATTTCTCTTTTCTTTATCTTAAGAATCAGCTCAAGTGTTTGAGCTGGATACAGACAATTGTTAAACACTGGCCAAACTCAAAAATTTTTTGCATTATGAAAATAAAAATTGACAAGATTTCTACTCCAGTATGCATAGTATTTGTGTGAAAGAGGAGGCAACTCGTTGTTGACCAAACTGTCAACCATACAAAACTCGTTTCAGTTGCAATTTGCAATTCATCATTGAGTTAAATGTTAGTTTGGGTCTGAACTAGTTTGAATATCAGAAGAAACATTTCCCTGTATTATTTGGACAAAACATCCTTTTTGAGGAGTGAATGGAAAAATAATTTTTAGCAGCCTGAGAAACGTGACAAATAATGAATGACATGTTAACACCAGAGTATGAGTTTGAAAATCGCCACAGCTTATGTATCTTTTTTAGATATACTTAATTAAATAAGTCTCTTGAGACAGAAGATAATTTCATCAGCAATACTGATTTTCAGTGTTTATAACCTTTTAACTGTAGAAAAATTCAATATTATCTTATCTTCTAAAAAGTAAAGGTAAAATACAGCCTTAACGGGCTCAAACTGAAGAAAAATTTCATAATCAAGGAGAGATATTTAAAACCTGAAGGTCATAAAAAAATAGCACAGTGATTGTACCCTGTGAATTCCTTCACAGAACTTTTTCTAATATATTGGAAATACTTCCACTGAGGTGCTCACAAGTTGCTAAGCACAGTTCCAATCTGTAAACATTCTGCATACAGTAATTTGCATTAGTTCCACATAATGTACAGCAGCATTAATTAATAGAGTAGATAGCGCCTGTACATCTGTTAGCTATTAGTCTTTACTCTAATTCATTAGAGCTTTATCATTTACCTGAGCAGCCCATCAAGAACAGGAAAAGGAGACCTTGTCTCACGTCATCTGTAGGATAGAACACCCTGGAATTTTAAATTCTCTCGTGTATGTCCAGCTACTTTATATGAACAATAATCTCACAAATTCGGGTACAAGACTTTGAAATTGCCCTATTTTTGTGAACTAAAAATTCAGAAATCATCCAGGTCTAATCTGTGCAGCTGCTGTGTAACTAAATACCACTGCAGCCAGTTTAAATTAATGTACATTTAAGATCTTTCTGATGTATCTACCAGAACTACATTCCTTCAGGTTACCTTCAAGTCTTGGCCACGTTCAGAGCTGACAAAAATTGCTGAATGATACAACTCATCTACACAACCCAGCTAACTGCTGGGTTTATTTTTCTCTAGTGAGTATAATTCATAGGTTTAAATTTAACAGGTAATATTCCTTCTGGTTCAACATCATCTTTATTATGTATCCATCTTTCGGGTAATGCAATTTAGAATGTAAAGACTGATTTTATGATTTGAAAACATGCTGAAAAATGTTACTTTAAAAACAGTTCAACAAATGATGCTCTGTATAGCACTGTTTATTATATACACTAATTTCAAAACACCTCTTCACCCTCCCGATTTGACAGTTAACTTCTTTGACAAATAATTTCACTGTCCCTCTCAAAAATGAGGGTGTCACAGATGCTTTTAAATATTTATGCCAACACTATCTTGGGGTGAATTCTATTTATTCTCACGGAAAAACTGAGCCTTATTGGAATCTCACTGACCTGAAAAGTCTTCCTAAACTGTGCAAGGTTCTCTTAGACTGGGGAAATTTCAGGATTGTTGCTATATATCTTATGAAAACAGGTAATGACTGTGGGAAAAGACTTTCAACAAAGAAAATGATTAACAGACCAGAAAATTAGTGGTTATTCCTTCTCAGGGCTGTTTGAACTGCTGCTGCAAGGAGCCACACATCTTTGCTATATTTCTTGGTTACAGACATGAAAACAGATCCAGGTGACATAATAACACAACTTTAGGGTGTTCCATCAATAGTCTGAAACTATGAAGAAATGGCTTATACACCAAAACTTAGCAAGACTAAAAAAAACAATTTAAAAAAAAATCCGATTATCTGAATTCTTGGCTTGACGTAATGGTATAAAAAGGAATATTTTTCACATAGACTGATATTGCAGATACTACATGAACAAGCATGACTCTTCTCAGGAAAGTGATGCTGTCAATGACTTAACTACATAGGTAAGCTTTACTCAGCCATGTAGTGCTAGACACTTGATGGTAAATAGTAGCTGCATGGAAATGAACAGTGCATTTTAATTCACAATGAGTAATTTCTTGGGAGTATAACAGAACTTTCTCAGAACTGCATGTTCAGTATAAAATGGGATATAGCTCAGAATCTTTTGTATCAGTGGTCCTTCTGGGAAGGATTGTGCATTCTATGGTAGAAAATTCATGAAAATTGGATGAATGTCATTGCAATTCCACAATATGATTATAATTAAAAAAAAATGCAACAAATCATCTCCCAAATCAATTTTTTATGTTTGCAAGGTACATGAATAAAACAGTTGTCCATGATACAAGGTTGGTAATTATGGACGTCCAGACATTGCACTAACACTTGGTAGTTCACTATAAAGCTGCACATCTTCAAGCCAGTGTACTTCTCTGCAACTTACGGCATAGTTGTTATTTGAACACATAATCTTGTGTTTGGAGGTATCTCAGCAGACAGAACAGAAAGTAAAAGAAAAAAAGGAAATAAGGAAGAAAAGGGCAGGCAAGGCTGACTATTACACGGTAGGGATAGAGAAGACCAGTTGCTTTTCTGAAAAGGAAAAACATCACCCAGGACTGGGAAATAATGAACAGAACTTTAAAAGCTTATATGCCAACTCATGCTTCGGTGATTTTCTCCATAGCAATGCATTCTGAACATTTTAAAGGTTGAAAAGCTAGCTGGCAGTAAAGATGAGAGACAGTCCACTTCAGAGAGATCTTGGCTGATTTTATACATTGGATACTGCACATTGGAAAAGGCTTTTCGACGACTGAGTTATTGTTAGTCCTGGAGTCGGTGTTTTTTTTAATCTGTGCAGTAGCTTTCAAAGGAAAGTGCAGGTTGATGCTTATGCCCTGTGGCAAAATCCTATTTATTCCTTCATAGTTTAGAGATCTGATCTTTGTTCTTGGATTTCCTGTGATTCATTTTCATACTTTGGTTTTATTGCAGCTGCAATTCCAGTTATAATCAGGCTTAGCTATGCCCTTATCATGATTGGAAAATGTCTCTATTATGATTTCTTATCTGCTGGGCTTCTGCACTCTTTACTCTTCTAGGAGGACAAATAAATTTAAGACTTCTGGATAGATCCAGCTGAAAAGATATCAGAGCATAGGATAGGACTGGAACAGAATCCTAGCTGTGCTAACTCCAGGCACAAGCAAGAGTAAATATGCCAAGTGTTGCTGCGAGCTTTTAAAAAGGTGGGTGACATTCAACCAGCTTCATCCTCAGTAAGTCCAGACCACTCAGATAAAGATAACAACCACACTAGACCACAGTAAATGAACTTGCTATGGACAAGAAGTAGTATGGCAGGAAGAACCAAGGTTTGATGAATTTACACCTAAGACTAGAAACCTTGTGAAAGTGCATGTGGGGACTAAAGTCTCAATAGTGTAAGCAATGCTATTTCTTATGATTCTTTATATGTTTTCTGGAGTTTCAGTTATGGCTTAGAAACTCCCTTGAGTGAAGATGCAAGTAAAAAAATCCTTATTGTGTCAAAGAGCTAAATAGATACAGTGGTGGACAGAAAGTAAAAGGCTAAATATTCATCATGGATGCACATGTCATATAACTGTGGAAATAACTTTTGACATCAGAGACAATGCTGATTTCTATCAGCACTGTTGCTTTAGGTTGACTTTGTATTAATTTTTATATAGATCACAGCCAGCCTTTTCAAGCTCTCAGCATTATACAATTTATTTCAGCTTTGGATCTGAATTTCATTCTGCATCATTCTTTCTTGATACAGTCTAGTCGCAACTGAAATGTTGAATTGTAATATTAAGATGGTTGTAAACTTTTGGAGTATCCTCAAAACCTTTCCAAGAATATGTTGGATCATTTGGGTTTTGTTCCATTTGCTATTATTTTTAATTGTTTTGCATTATTGAGAAACAGCTGCAATAACAAAACTCTTTGATGCTGTTAGGTGTTAAGCTCCTACTGATGTCAGCAGGAGACACAGGGGATCAGCACTCCTCAGGTTTCACCCTACTGTCTTTATTGGGTTGACAAATATAGCCAAAGCCTGTGAGAGGAAGAAACCTTTGCAAATATCTGTAGCCTCAAATGTTACAGTTTTGACAGTCTCTAGTAATTACTGAGCTAACTTCTCCGAAAATCAAAATGAAAATTGTGATTTTGTTCTAAGGTGAATGGAGTTTGAATAAATTCCTTGGCAGTCTAAAATCAAGCTGCTGCTAACAGCCTGAAATGTTAATGGAAATTATTTTTACACCAGAAATTTTATTTTTTCAAAAGAATTATTATTAAAATCTAACATAAAAGATGTGTAAACACTACCTTCTACAACCATTCTCTAAAACAATTAGGATATTTTTTCATCTTGCTGATCTCTTGGAGCCAAAAATAAATTTAATTAAACATAAAATCTGTATGCTTTTAAAGAAGAAATAAATAAAATCTCAAGGAATACAAAACAAGAGCTACCAGAGAGAATAATAGTTGCTGGCAGTAGTTAGTTTGTGTTAATTAAATGGCTAGTTTATAGATCAAAACATAAACTAAGAGCCTGTTTGTTGTAGCACTGCCAATTTTATGCTATGATTTCTACAGCAACTTGATTTTCAAGACACAGCAGACTATATCAGGGAGAATTTGTGGCTTTCCATTAGTTTAATTTATGTTGCTTTATTTATTTACTACAAGTAATAGTATCATTTTGAGGAATAAATGCAGTAACTGGGACAATAACATGCAGTATTATGTCTCCTGTGTTTGACATGACACTGGAAATTCTTGGGTTTGCTCTTACATGAAGTTGTAATTTTATGAATACATTATTTCTTTTCATTTTCTTGCTTTTTACTGAAAAAAAAATAAAATTACTATTAAAATTACCACCTCAACCCAGATGCTGTACACATTAATTTCTGGAGCAAGCTTTTTGATGGAGATGGATGGCTGTGATCAAACGTTTGGAGCATGGTATCATGTTTTAGGATCCTGTATAATGATGCTTAAGGTTCTTGAGTTTTGACTAAATGCTATACTATGAAGCACTACTAAAAATACATTCTGCTCCTTTTGTAGGCAGATGTTTCAAACAAGCTCCCTTCCTGATTTTCTGGGTACCGTAAACAGTCCCAATACAAACATTTAAACTTTAAAATATATTTTTGCTATGTTCCCTGCTAAAACAGTTTATTTAACAATAATAGATACTTTAAAGATCATATTGTCTCTTTAAAGGTGAAAACTTCACTTTTTAGAATGTAAATAAGCAATTTTATATATAAATGTTATAACAGAAGTAAGGATAGAGAATGGACTGTTCACTTGTTCAGATCTCCTCAGCATCATAACTGGTCTTCTACTATGTTTTCCAAAGTTTATCTCCTCTAGTTTTGGAAGTCCTAAGTGACTGTTCCTTTGCGAGATCTTTCTGCAGACTGAAATATCAGAACATCAGGGAGTATTTCCCAAATTTCAGTCTGACGCATTCTTTTTTAAATTTCATCCTTTCACTCATCATTACAGCCCCATGGTATTAATCCACATTTTGCCCTTTCCTTGATGTGTATAGAATTCAAATATTTGTAAGTTGAAGTCTTGCCTTTTCTAAAGTATTAATTTAGTTTTTCTTCATATATCAGTTTGTCCAGCTTCTAAGAATTTTTATTGCTTTCTGAAAAAATTGGTTTTTTTTTTCTGATAATCTGAAGTCAAGAAATATTGCAAAAGCAGGGGTACCAGATCCATACATGAGGAACTAAGACTTTCTTAGCTCTTTACAGGCTTTGGCTATACAAGTTGAGTCAGCAATTTTTGTCCTCTACAGTACATTGCAAAATTAATTACTGTCCACCATCATCTCAGTATGTTTTCATCATTGCGCGTTTTGGACTATTCCCCACTGTCACTAATTGCAGAAAGGCAGCTGGACAAAAATGAAAACATGTAAAACTGCAGCAACTTTCCTTCTGTTATCAAGTCTGATAAGCACTACTAGAGCTGAAAAACTAAAAGTACCAATCTGAGATCTTGTGTGAGCAGAGCACTAGAAGATGCATTTACCTCAGTGCATTTCTGTAGCCGCTTCTGTTGGCTAGTGTCTAACTAAGCCCCAAGGACAGTTACTGCTGCTTTCCCCAAGATGTGTGCAGGCACGTAACAGCAGATACGCCAACTGCTCTTTCTCTGAATTTCCACATTTTTACTACTACTATGAAACAGTAGTTGCTGGCAGTGCAGCAAAACAAAATTTGCACTCTGCTGCTTGGCCTGACACACTGCAAACTTGAATTGAAAATGAGTATCGCAAATCCTAAATTTCGCATTACGTACCACCCCATATTGAATAATTGAATTCCACGCGCAAAATGACTGATTGCAAGGTGCTATTTTTGTGACTAAGGATCACCAATGTAAAAGAAGATTATTAGCTCAGGTGTGTCTGGATTAGTCATCACCAAAACAAGGGGGAAAAAACGGAGACATGGAATCACATATCCAGATAACCAGCTCTGCATCTGATCATCTATGAGTTCTACAGGGCTATGTAGAACAGGGTATTGAGCTATGAACAGAAATCAAATTGGACAATGCAGTTATGCTTTTTTTGCCATAAAGAATGGCGCTTGTTTCCAGTAAAACATCAAAATATTAATTTTAGTGATGCACCATGAAAAAGAAAAACATAAAATAATCAGTGGTACTCACTGACTGGGTGTAGCTTTATCAACATGAGACAATGCCAAGAAACAGTATGAGAAGCACAGATCAAAGACAGGAAGAAAAAGTATAGCAGATAAAGGAAAACTATAAAAATATTTTCAAAAGAGTTCATAGATACTGAACTTAGGAAAACTGCACTTTCTAAACAGAATTTAAATTCTGAATAATAGAATAAAACTGTTTCAAAAGCAGCAATTAGAGTTGGCTGACCACAACTTTTATTTCCCAAAGTTGTAATAACTTCATTAGCAGAACGAGGTGACAAAACTGGGTTAATTCCTGGATTTGACAATATATTTGACTTAAAATCTCAGTTTGGGTCATCCAGAAACAAGCTACATATTCATACTGAATCAACTAAAAAGACTCAAGTGAAAAATTTTGGAACAGCATAACAGCAAGGCAAAAGTAACATTTGCTTTCTTCAAACTAGCTCAGTGGTCTGAAAGGAGGCTGTAGAGAGGCGGGGGTTGGTCTCTTCTCCCAAGTGGCAGGTGATAGGACAAGGGGTAATGGCTTCAAGTTACGCCAGGGGAAGTTCAGGTTAGATATTAGGAAATATTTCTTTACTGAAAGGGTTGTCAAGTATTGGAATAGGCTACCCAGGGAGGTGGTTGAGGCACCATCCCTGGAGGTATTCAAGAGAGGAGTTGACATGGTGCTTGGGGATATGGATTAGCGTTGGATGTTTTTTGTGTGGTGTGTTGGATTTGCTAGTGTTGTGTTGTGTGGTGGTTTGTGAGGCTTTTTTTGTTGTTGTTTTTTGGTGGGGTTTTTTTTGTGTGTGTGTAGTTGTTTTTGGTTTTGTTTGGTTTTTTTTTGTTTTGTTTTTGTTTCCCCCTCCCATTGGTTGGACTAGATGATCTCAAAAGGTCCCTTCCAACCTAGGTGATTCTGTGATTCTGTGATTCTGTGCCCTTCCTCAGGACACTGAAGACAACTTCCAGTGCCACTGAATCATCTGTGAATTCACACTGTTCACCTCACCTTCAGGGGAGTTACCTTCAAGTAGGATGAGCTCAAATCTAGTATTTTAGTAATTTGCCTAGATTTGGGACTGAAACATCAATGAAGAGATTGCAGAACAGACTGAGCGCAACACACTCTTCAGTGCAACCTTGAAGCACGGATCACCTTTCTTTTCCATGTAACATGCTGGCTCAAAATAAAGGAGAGAATTAAGCCAAAGTTTCCATGACAGAATGAGCAGCGACTTTTAGAAAACAGTTTGGTAATGATACCGATTCCTTGTGCCTCATGTCTGGCAAGGATGCTTAGGAAAAGTCCATAGCTTCCATTACATTGTTTTTCTTCATTGAAATGAAACCTGATGACCTTATTAAACCAGTACATAATTCATTCCCAAATACTTTTTCTTCTTTTCTTATTTTTCTTTTTAAATTTATTGAGTCCAAAATGATTTCTTTGTACTTCTTTAGTAATGACCATTGTAGCTGTGTCAGATCTAACCTACTATCGTTTGTTTGCTAATTAGCACAAAAATTGCTAATAAAAGTAAATACTGATCTCATCAAGATTTTAGCATATCTTTGAAAGCAGCACTTTAAATGTACTGAATTTTTCACCAAAACTATAACATTTCCTTTTTAAAAGTCATTAACCAGGGATTGTAGTTAAGCAATTATTCACTGTACCAAAGGAAAAAAAAAACCTCAAACAAAACAATTCCAAATTATATCTGAGAGCACCATGATTCTCTTCAAGTCAACAGGCTTCGTGTCTTCAACTTAAGCTTGTATATAAACGTTTGGAAAACACTCTTTAAAAACTCATTTTTATTAGTTATTATGTTTATGACTGCTCATATAAGAGATTATTGCTAGTATAGCTTATCTTTCCAAACAATTTTATTCCAAATTATAGAATTTGTTTTTTTCTTCGGGGAAACAAAGGACTATTCCCCTTTACAGAGGAAGTTCCTACTCTAGTATAGAAGGGCCTGTAAATGTACCTTTTGTGAATATAGCTATCCAACTCAAATCGCTTCAATTTCTTCCTGTATTGAGCTAAAGAACCTGACGACTTTATGATAAAGAATCTTTATATACTGTAGTTAAAAAAAGAAGATAAACAGAAGGAACAAATATGGACAATCCCCACCAACCTAGTGCTTGCAACTTTCACGTACACGCAACCTAAATCAAGAGAGCTGTTAAATTATAATCCCAGCCAGTGCTTTGATCTGACTCCCCGCATGGCCCCATGAGCTGGCACTGGGAATACAGTTGGAATAGCTGCTGTCTGGGACAGGGGGCAGGAGGTGGTAAAGGATTTCCTTTTTTGGAAGCAGTCCATGTTTATGCTAGACATTAACTATTGTGTAACCACAAGCCTATTTATAAAATGTACAAAACCAGCCCATAAAATCCTGCTGCAGCTGACCTGATTGTTGGCTGTATTCCTTAAAAAGCACGTGACCCTACAGGATTACCAGAGGAAGAAACAGAATAAAAGTTTGACTCTGCAAGGGGTTTAGGAGGAAAAATTGCAGTACTTTACAGTGATACTAGAACTGCAACAATGACAAGGAATTCAAACCAAGGCTAATGTTTTTAAAAGATTTTTCTGATGCTCTGACAAAAGCTACTGTAATACCAGGTTATCCTATAATACTGAAACTTCTAAAAATAATAGCAGAAGTTGTAATCAGAGAGTTCTTTGCTTTAGTGGGGGTGTAAAAGGGAAAGATCTTTGTGAAAATCTCTCTTTGCCATTAAAATCTATTTTAGATGGGTTTTTTTCAAAACATTCTTTCCTCACAAGCACAACAGAAAGATGCCTACAACATTTTGGCTAACCCTTGAGATAAACAAGGCCTAGACTGACTGCTATTCAAAACATGAAAAAAAGCCTAAAGAAAATATGAGAAATAATCTGACTTGTTTGGTTTTCCTTTCTTTTATTTTCCTTTTCCCAGAAACAAGATGCTCTACTTTTACAGTTAAATTTCACCTGAGAAACTCAAATGCAGAGGTACAAACTAAGATATAATAAGGCAGAAGCTTTCAGTATAGCAGAGCTACATTGATAGAATGAGTTTTGTCTTTTTTTTTTCTTAAATTGCACAGACATTTAGACACTGACTTTGCAAGCACATGAACACTTAAGTTTGTATAGGAAATATTGTAACCGTCCTCAGTGAAACATGCTTGAATATAAAGTTAGCCACATACGTAATCATGTAAGGGGGACATTTTAGAGGAATTCATTAGCAGTATCTGCAGTGGCAAATAAAATCACTTGGTTATGTCCACACAGGGCAGTGGGCGAGATACCCACCAGGTCAGCACCCACTGCTTCAGCCATACTCATCTTGATCCAATTTGCTACCTCCACTTGTCCCTGAATGGCGTTGCTCTTCCAGCTTCCTTGGTCATCGCTAAGACACCTCATTGTGCCGCAGTGCACTTCCCAATTATTTGCCAGGAAACAGCATGGAGCTGTTAGGTCAGTAGCTATAATACTGGTAATGACTGCACAGACCACAACCAGCAGACATGAATCTATAGGTATCTGAGTTACTCATTCATTCAAATCCAAACATGTTTATGTACACCCTATAAAGAAAGAGGCTGATAACAGTATGCTGAGACTGTATTAGGATAGAAATTTCTACTGAAATAAATTTCTTAAGACTATTATATTCTGAATGAGTGTTACTAAATTGCTATATTTGTTCTTTTGAAATATTTAACAGTCCTTTGTGTAATTGAAATTTAAAAACAATGACAAAAATGTCACAGTGTGTAAGCTATGTTCACTCTAATTCTTGGCTATCTTGACAGCTCAAATTCTTTGGGTCAAATTTACTTTAGAATTTGAGGAAACAATTCTATTTGAAAACCGTAAGTATTGTGTGCTCCTTCTATAGATACAAATTTACCCTTCTTATAAAAAAATCTTATCAATGAGGAATATAACCTGTCCTACTTATTTGCCAAGTAAGCCTTACAGAAATAAATTCAATTTTATATTACTTGAGCAGTAAAAAGATAAATTAATACATGAAAATACTCAGATGAAAAAAATCCTCTAGTGTGAAGATGATAAAGCCAATATACTGACATTTCCATAACCAAAACAATACAATAAGATGTTCCTGGGAGATCAATCAGCACTTGAGTATGTGATTTTTGCAAACTTGTTCTAGAACATTTTTGCAGTCAGCGCCAGATATGTTAAAACACATACTGAAGCTTCACATGTCTAGCCCAGAAATACAAAGTATGAAAATAAATATTTTTCTGCATTTCATTGTAAACATTCATAATTTATTTTAGCTAGTACCAACAAGAAGATCACTTATCACAACAATAATCAACTGAGGAAGAAGAATTTTATTCCATTGACACACAAAACCCTCTGCCATGAAAAAGTATTACTAGAAATATCTTGTCTGGCAAGAGAGAAATTAAAATAGCACAGGAACAATAAGGCAGTGGCAATGAAAGGCGGAGGCTCTCTTGCTTTAAAGACATACCGTGGATTGACTCCTGAAAGCCCAAGTTAATATTTACTAACTCTAAGCACATTCAATAGCTAAAGTGGCAGTGGGGCCACTGCTCCTTTTCTTTGAAGACAGAGCAAAGCTGTGAATAATGCCTAAGAGCAAAACTAAACCAGAAGTAAATGACTTTTATAATGTGAGACCTTCAACCTCAATTCCAGTTCCCCAGAGGCCATCTTTGACTCCTTCTCACGTAACGCTCTCACAGATGTCAACTGGGGATAAAGATACGTCCACAAAGAAACTGATGAAGAAACTGCTGCAGAAAAAGGTGAGCTTACAAGTCTCTTTTGACACTGGTGAAGGGAAGTTAGAGCAGTGTTGTTCAGCATGGCCAATTTAAATAAATGCATTGTGGGAGGTTAAGAGGGACTACAGACAGCAAGGGCAAACTACATAGCTGTTCAACAAGTCAGTGAAGGCTACTGCTCAGCTAAAGTAGTGTTCAAAATTAATTAATTTTGGGTATTCTGCAGCACTTGCTGAACTGTTCAAAATGCATTTATTTGTGTATCATGTTACTGGACTCTTTTGAAGACTTGTTCTGACCTAGTAAAAAAAAATATATTAGAAAACAGCCATTTTAGATGGATAGTTTACTGTTCCTTTCTGTATCATAAGAGAATCAGGGGGCAAAGGAAAAAAGTCAGACTTTTTATTGTCTTAGTAACTGATGCAGGCAGTGCAAGTGTTAAGGTTGCCAGAAAATATATACAATATTTATTCCACTGCCTAATCTAGTAACTGAACTTGCAAAGTGTTTGTGTATGGATTAAGTAAGACTCTTGCTATTATTAGCTGCACAAAAACAGGCCTGCCTTTCACATCTGCTTCTTTGCAATAAAAAAAAAAAAAAGTCGTATGTCAACTAATATAGGTTGTTTGTATATACGTTAAACCTTGCATGAAAAAATATACCTCTTTAAATTGTAAAGGTAACATCTCTCTTTCTTGTCCTCTCGTAGCATAATGTAAATATTAAAGAATAAAGCAATAAAATACTGAAGGATGATAATTCAAGTGGTTTGACATTAATTTTATCAAAGAAATAAAAAATAAAACTGTATTTCCTCATATTTATTAAAATAATATTTGAAATACCTGATTTAGATCTCATAAATCAGAGGTTTACTGCATCATAAAGAGCATCTTTGTAAAGAGACCTTTTACCTTTGTGCGAATTTGTCTCTCTACAGATTCATCTGAGATCAGGAAGGACATACGTAGCCCAAGATTACGTTAAATATAGCATAGCATATAGAGAGTTATTATGCCTTTTTCATCGTATTTATTTATTTGGCATGCTAATATTTTATCAATAGATCCTTGCTATCCTTACTAGATCCTTGATACTATTACTTTATGATAATTATTTGTCTTCCCTAATCTATCCCGTAGAAGTGGAATCCAGAAAGGCTTTCACTCATCTGTGTGTGTATTCCAGTCCAAATTCATTCAGCTGCACAAGACAAAATAGATTTTAGACAAAAAAAGTCTACCTCACAATAACAGAATAAATTAAAGTTATATCTGGTTCCTCAGGAAACAGTAGGTTTGAGATAATGCTAATTCTAGAGTTGTTAGATTGCTAACACAAGGAGTTTGTCAGAAATTACTATTGTTTTTTGAATTGTGCTCATATTTAGAGTAGTGATGTCAGAAAAAATGCAGAAGGCGAATGAAACATTGCTGTAAGAACATTCATCAAGAAAAAGTCACTCAAATACGTTAGTACAAAGAGAGCAGCTGTGTTGATGAAATTGCAATTCCTTTTTAGCTTTGACACTACCCTTCCGAAAAGCTGTGATCTGATTTTCTGTATGTAACTGTACTAGGCAATTGTCAATCCAATTTGCTATTTTGTTCCAAAATAAAGATTTTATGGAGCACAGATCTACATGAAATACAGAGTTACATTTGGTGTTAAATATGTTGTGGTGGGCTTTGTTCCTGATATAAAGAAAACTGTCTGAGTCACAAAACTCGAAAATTTATAGAATTACTGAGAGATTCAAGTTGGAAAAGACATGAGTAGGTTTCTTGTCCAGCATCCTGCTCAAAGCAGGGTCAGCTATGACACCAGATCAGGCTGTGCAGGTCTTTGCCCAGCTAAATCTCAAAACCCCTCAAGAATGGAGGCTGCACAGCCTCTCTGCGCTATCTGTTCCAGTGCTTGGCTGTTTCATAGAAGGCTTCGCACAGAAGTACATAACGCAAATTTTATGTCTAGCTATTGTCAAATTGACTTGAATTTTCTACTCATTAACTATCAAGAATGTTCTAATTTTTATTTTTATTGTACTCTACTTGGCGCTTTGTTTTTGGAGTGAGAAGTCGTGATAACTTTGGGAGTATCTTAACAAACCAATTCTGCTTCATTTATACTTGTCATAGATCTTGTGATCTCTTAGTTCTTTTAAGAACTCCACTTTGTAATTCTTCAAGTCTAGAAATGGCCCTTTTGCCTCACAAGAGAAAAAAAAAATGAAATTGTGAAGGTAGCCATTGCACAGGGAATTTCACTGAATCTAAACTACACAAAATTTTCAGAACTCAGTAATTCAGTCATTGTCACTTACAGTAATGGCATATCCTTTTCCCACACCATGTGCCCTCGATGCCCTCTCATGAAGATAACAGGGACATAATGATATAATCAATTCTTGTAATTGAGGTATATAAACAAAATTATATGCAAATCATACTAGACAGCCATAATAATTGTTTCTAATAATTAATCTATAGATCAGTATATGACATACTAGGCGTAGACAGTAACTAGAAAGAGTCAGAAATGTTGCTTCTTCTCCATGAAAACCTACTGCATTTTGAAATACTGAGAAAAGTCAAGGGAATAAAGAGTGAGCTGAGAGAATCAGGAAAGACTAACGAAAAGCTACAGATCATTTTAATACAAGGTTTAAATATGGGACATCACATGTACCAAAACAGAATCACATACAGAACAAGTTGTTGAACATCCAGTTTTTAATTCAAAATTTCTCATTTGTGCTTGTCTTTATTAGTTATTTCTTGCTGTCATATATATGAAAACAAGGCGAATAAACACCCTGTATGTTTCAGGTGATGAGTTCATTTGATATCATAAAATGGTGTAGGGAACAAATAGCTATTAAAGAAGAGTAAATACATGGCAACAGGTTGAACCTATTAGGTGGCCTATGACCTTTCCTTAATTGTCCCACCTGACACTACACAAGGGAGATTACTAGAATTTCCAATTTAAAATTAATTAGGCTAATGAAGGTAACTGGAAAAGCCTGTCACTAGTAACAAATGTGAATGTGCAAACTGCAAAGGCAACAGGATTTTAAAAAGCAGACTATACTTCACACTCTCAATTTTATTACATATATATATATATAATTCACCTTAACAACGAATGACACTGTCATGGCTGCAGGTGCAGTAATAAGCTATAACTACCCTGAGGAGCCTCCCCCGCACCTCTGCCCATGGGCTCTGTGTCACCTGTGAGCCTGGGCTGGGCCGGGCCACTGCTCTCCCCAGCCTGGGACAGCCGGACAGGCCCTGGTCACTGCCATACCTGCTGGAAGATGTTTGGATCCCACTGGTGAGAGTCACCAGCCTGTGGTGGGGTCACCCTTGGTTCCCAGCTTGCTTGCCTTCATAGAGCTGCACTGCTCCTGCTGACCCCTGACAACCATGTGGACCTAAAAATACTACGTGCCACCAGGAGGACTGACACCCCTCCAGGTCACAGAGGGCAGGGTGGGGAAGGAAGCCCTCTTGTTAAATGTGCACATGAGCCAAAGTTTTGTGTCTCTTGTCATAAACAGTTCTGTTGTAATAATATTTTTTTATTTTTTTTTTTTTTTTTTAAATAATGGTGTTCATAGACTGCTCAAGTAAGATTCTTGCTCAGATCATCCTCTAAGAACTATTTTTTTTGTAATGAAGTTTACTACATTGAGGGTTTTGGTCAGTAAAAACAGTATTCAGTAGTACAAACCCCTGAAAAATACAATAAAAATCTAGAAAGTACCCACTTGCAAAATACCTGGAAGGTGGAGTGTTTGTCATATCCCAGCTCCACCCTGCTTGACTTTAAACAGCTGACAAGGTTTGAATTCCCCGATAAGAGGGCATTCAAACTTTGACTGCATAGTTCTCTCATAAGATCTGTCACTATCGCTCTTTCAGTGTCACATAGCGGTGGGATGTTGAGTGCAGAGTGGTCACAAGATGTTTTGTCATGCATCTCAGCTGGCTTTGGTCTCAGGAGCTGGAGACGCCATGGCAGCCAGAATGCCGAGAGGCAGCCTAGACAAGCATTCCCTTCATCGCTTGCATTGCTGGAGCAGCACCCTCTGATAGCAGTGAATGTTAAGAGACTATAAATATGGCAAGAATTCAGAGAGTAGACAGCCTTTTGAGGCTGTCTCAGGATTTGGATAACAATTTAAAGGTTACTGGGAAAGCTTGACAATTAAAACAATGGCTGCTTTTTCATTGGAGAATCATGCAATAGCAGACAAAATTAATTTTATTGTTCATTTCAGAGTACCTGCTGACTGGATGGAAAAGCTGAGTATTTTTGTACTTACAGTAGCATACTGCTACTCTTAAAGTATACACATATAAAGAGAAATTTTCTGCACTGATGCTCCACCTCACTGCTTTGTCAATAACACCTGCCTCTTTCTAGTACTTAGCATATATGATAATACCTACATAGCATGCTGGAGTCCTGTGTAGAGACACCTGAACTTTACAAGTTATCATGGCATTTGGTCTAAGAGTGTCTCACTCTCCTGCAGTGTTAGCTTCCTGGAGCAAGCTTACTTGGCTGTACTGGTCCCAGTATCTGAACGAGGTTGGTCAGAGATAGCTCACCTTACTACTTTGTGTAACAAATACCTGTCAGCTGCTGGAAAGCAAGACACTTACCAAGTGTTCTAATATGTGGATGTCACATTTAATGATTACGAAGGATAACTAATACACTTAAAAATCAAAACATTTCTAAATTAAATGTTCAAAGTACCTGTATCATAGTTTCTTATTAATTTCTTTGTTCACATTATAAACACAATTGAAGATTTTTAGTTTTACAGCTTTTTATTTCCTTTTTTTTCAGTATGGTGCAAATTATTCCACTGAAGAGATTTCATTTGGGGAACTGAATGGACTCCCTGATGGCTGCATTTTAGAAACCTTTATTGACTATGTTTTATAAAGTAAAGAAAACAATACACATTCAGTGTTAAATCATGATATAAAAGCACCTATAAAGCTGACTGCTGGGGTTTTAAAATGACACTTAAATCCTGATTTATTTGCCTGGATGCATTTACTTCCAAGAATAAGACTGTGATAGGTGTCTAGCTACAACTGTAGTTATTTAACTATATAAATTTGCACCTTCACTTGTTCAGTGAAGTTCCAGATTCAAGGTACAAACATTTCTTGGCACACAAAAAAAAAAGGAAAAAGTTTACCGCTACCGCTTTTGTTGGATATCATAAGTAGCAAAAGGAGAGATTTATGGATGTATAAAAACTAACAAATATTCCCACATAACAGCTGAAAATAACACTTCACTCACAGTATGAAAGAATAACAAAACAAAAATGCTGATATTCAAACCAGAAAAATACATATTTATGGCTAACGGTAACTTACAAATATATCATCTAAATCCTCAATATTGATGTTCAAAATCAATTACAAATCTTCCGTTTCCACCTACGGTAGCAGCACAATATCCCTTGTTAGCAAGTGCTGTGAAGGAACGAATTTACAAAAAAAAAATCCTATTTTTACCACCAACAAAATCCTCACAGTAACTATCTTAATTCACAGGTGGAAAATCTATATTAAGTGGAGAAAAATTTGAAAGTTTATTTCTCAGATGTAAGCATAAAAAAGGTGTGGGAATTGTTCCAAACTAAGTACTTAGATGGCAGGAAATTCAAAGATGAGGTCATACTTAGAGAAAAGCCCAGTCCTTCAAACTAACAAAACGTATTAAAGGCAGTCCACAAAACTAGCATTTTCATTTCAGTCATGTTACACACTAAGTATAAATCTATTATTAGGGCATTGCTATTAGACAAAATAGAGGTTTGCAGTTTTTAATTAATAAGTAGTCTAGATGTTAACATCACCAATGTTTGTTCCATAGCCTATTTCTTTTCTCTAAATCCTGATGACCAAGTCTGTATCTGGATTTGTGTGTGTACAAACCATTTCGTTTCAGGTGGCCAAAACTTTTTTAGTGTAATGGGGTTCTTACACCATTAAAAATTTGGCCCATGTCTGTGTGTTTAATACAACTTCACTTTTCAGGACTTTTTCATCTCTGTTTATCTTGTCTATAGTAAAAGAATTTGACTTACAGTGAAGATTGCCTGTTCAGCATGAGCTATGGACCTACAATAAGTTATTGCCTCTAAGATGTGAAGATAATCACTGTTGTTTGTCTTGCCAATGTTTGCTTATGATCCTAGTGTAACAGAGAAGAAAAAGACAACTGCCAAGTGAACAAAGAAAGGGATACAAATTAAAAGGATGAGCTTTAAAGAAAAATATGGACATATGCTCATATGTAATGCATTTATATTGGAAAGACATAGCACGTAAATTTATCAAAATTCATATCAAAACTACAGTTTTAATTTTTTTTTCTCCCCCTAAGAAATATACTCTGGTGATTGGCACTTGCTACTGAGCCCTGGTTCTTATCATGGGATTTTGAATAGTATAAATGGAATGCAATTCTTTGGGACATTGATATGCTGTCATGAATGCCTGCATGAGTTCACAAACTTTTGATACTTGAATACAGTTTAGCTTGTGATCTTGCAATGTGTAGTCCAAGGTTAATAATTTTTTATATGGAAGCTCATAATGCATAATGGAGCTGAGCATCAATTTGCTGTTACGATGTACTAAGAGCTTCACGCTAGAAATAATTGACAGCTGTGTTGCTTTTCTTAGGTACAGATTGTCTTCAAATCTGTCTAGTCCAAAGTCTAGAAACCAGACCTCAGAGAATTACAAGCTCCTGTGCTGTGTTCTCCCCCTACCGTCTTTCATACCCTGCTCTTTTTTCCTGGAGTCCACTGTGCCATCCTGTATCTATGCATTCCTGTCTGCTACATAGCTGATTCAGATTCATTTTTGCTCTCTTTTAAATCAATAACAAAACCACTTGAAGATCAGGACACTTTTCTGGTGACAATGGTTATAGCCTTTTTAGTTCTGAAAGAGTTAAAATGTCTATTAAAATAACAAAATATTTTTTAGTCTGCTAATGAACCGATAGAAATAGTTCCTAAATAGTAGAAATTCTTGAAAAGAGATTACATTCACCACACAAAACAAGTAATAGAAAGTAGGCTACAAATATATGTCTGTGGGCCAGGCCAACTGATTTAAGCTGAGAGACTACTTACACTCTTTAAAGCTTTTCTTCTCCAGTGTACCTAAGAGGAGCTACTTGAAAGAATGAGCTGAGTTCTCTTCCCATCCACTCTGAAATATTTGGACTAAAATCTCTTTCTCGGTTTATGTAAAGCAAGTATAACACTATATTTCTAGCTGCAGTAGCACGGCATTAGTTATCTGTTCTTTTGGTGTCAATTTGTGAAAGCTCTTGAGTTACCTGATGTTCTAATCAACAATGTCCAAAGATAGGTACTTTTAAAAAACACCCTGCAAAAATAATCACA
Organism: Thinocorus orbignyianus; assembly: GCA_013400375.1. Taxonomy (NCBI): domain Eukaryota; kingdom Metazoa; phylum Chordata; class Aves; order Ciconiiformes; family Thinocoridae; genus Thinocorus; species Thinocorus orbignyianus. The sequence continues at coordinate 229,664 of VXBW01002694.1, read as the reverse complement.
TCTATGGTTCTTTTCACCCTCATTTGAAGAGCATACAGAGGCATATAGCTGAGGCTATTGGCAAATATCTAGATAATCAGTTGTCAAGATGAACTCAACCACATGATCACTATTCTGACAACTCACAAGCAAAGTTGCATAGCTGACAATTTTCCAAAAATTTGACAAGAGCTTTTGTACATGAGTACGAAAGAAAGCAACACACTCCAGATCTGTAATCAATAGCAACCTGACCATAATCTTACAAATGGAGTCAGCAAACATAAGGATTGCTTTCATAGAACAATAAAAATCATGGGTTTTTTTTCCAAGATATTAATAAAGTCAGAATGTAGGCTTTAGCCCTGCATTAAAATGCTTTAGAGATTATGAACATACACAAATCTAAGTAGAGTTTTCTCTGGTAATCAGACAGTGCATATACTATTTCAGTGTGCTGCTGCATTAAAACACTAGTGTATATTGATGCAGAGGGCCATTGATACATAGTGGCCATTAAACAAAATATAAAGAAAGGAAGACATGAATGCCAGGGTACGTATCTCCTGTCTGAGTTTTGCCACATGAGTCAGAATGATTCCTTCATAGGTAAACCTTCAACTTACTTCAGCTTATAACTAACTTTGCGATCACGCCTTGGATTTCTGTACATGTGCTTGAGCCAGAGGGTAGTGGTCAGTCTAGAAGAGTAAGTATATTGAGACCCCAGGAACTAGCAGAGTTTGAGATCCTCTCCCCAGCAGCTAGTCCTGTGACAGCCATGAGCTTTATAAAGCTCCAGATCTCTGCACCCATCCAAAGTTTGACAAACCATTTCAACAAAACAGACCCTGAGAACTTAGCGATATTCCGTCTTCACAAACTTTGGGAGAATTTTTTCCATATGTGAAAAAGAATATGACAGTGGACAAAATACATCTGACCTAAACATAGGGCATGAAAAAATAGACTTCAGTGTCTTTGAAACAGATCAGGGGAGTAGAAGCAATGTATAAGAAATTAGTTTAAAGACAGAAATTTTGTTCGTAAATCAAAAGAAGCTGTAATAAATAAAGAACATGGCTTTTAGTGTCTGAAAAAAACAGACAGAGACACACAGCCTATCTCATAGTCCCACATTTTAAACTATGCATGCTATGATTATAGTCATAAACAACAGATACTGTGTCTGTATGTAGGAAAACAAAGAACAGTTCTTTTTTAGGAACTATCTGTAGGAAGAACATACAATTTAGTCAACAAGGGAGCTGGGATAACCTCTTATGTTCTTTTCAATGACTGTAGTTTAGTATTTAGCAGAAGGAATGTTTTTGTTCTTTTCTGTGTGCTTTTTCTCTTCTGTCCATCCTCCTCCTCTTACTGGCAAAGCATGGCTTTTTTCTGTTCTTGCACCTGGCCTGACAAACAGTACCCCCACTATTTTTACACGTTCTAACCCATCGCACTTTTTTTTTCAGACAGCTGCAATTGCTGTGCTCTCTGACCAAGAAGGCAAGTTGCTGACCTCTGCCACCAATGCCAGTAGGTGATCTGGCAGCATATAGCACTCCAAGTAGCAATTTCTTCTACTGACTACAAAGAAAAACTGTGCAGCAATCCTAGTCCAGCAATCCCATCCTGAAATTCTCCTGTCAACTCACTGACTTCATCACAAGTATGAGATGGCACACAATTAACTCGTGAACACTTACTATATTTTCTTGCTTTCCAAAAACCTGAAAAAATTAGTGGAAGGAATGGATAAAGTTCAGCCAAAATGTGTTAAATATTAGATGGCTTTTGAAGACTATCAAATATTAGTTTGGAAACAGCAGGAAAAAATTCCTTACAGTGAGTTTCATCATTACAAATATTTTTCCTATTCTACAAAACATATGCATTTTCAAAGAAGAAAAACATGGGTAAGCAGAAAGGCAAGGTAAATTTTTAATAAGCAATCTACACTGCAACAGAATTTGGAAACTTCAGAAATTTACATAAAAAATAAGTTTTAGTTGAACAAGAGCAGGTCATACAGTGAAGGAATGTTTATTTGCTAGTGTGTTAATACTTTGACTGTTATTGTGTGAAATGCAAATGCAAATATAAGACAATTTAATTCCAGTGTGAAGGAAATGAAAACTTCATAAATTAAATGTGAATTATTTTTAAATGTATTTTCACATGAAACGGATGGGATGCAAAAAGCAGTAAGTCACAAAACATACATTATGCTATTTTCATTTCTTTCCAACAAACATATAGAAAAGTGCTTTTAAAACACAGATGATCACCTGCTGACAGCAAGTGAAAGCAACATTTTTTCCATTTTCAGATAGTAACTATAGTCTTCAAATGCCAGTGAATCCTAAGAAGGTTGCAAATAACTTATGGATTTTCTTGGATACATTTTTTTTTTAAAGAATAGGCTTTTATCTTATTAATCTTCCTTTACATTTAAAATATATTTGTTTCAGATATCAAAACTCCCAAGAAAACAGCATATCTACTCAAAATACCAAGTTTAGTTCAATTGATGTTTAAAATGTCAGTATCTCAGTATCCTGGAGAAATTAAACTATATAATGAAAACAGCAGGCTTTCTCCACCTCAAACTCTCACAATTACTCCAGTTAATTTTGAGAAGTATTGTTAAGTCTTTACTGCTACCACATATTTACAGTACAAACTGCATACAGATTTACCCCAAAAGGCATCTTTGTGGGATTTTGTAAAATGTCAAGAGACTCAAGCTACTTTGGATCAGCATAAATGGAACAGACAAAGTTCCTCATGGGAAACAGTAATAAATGAATGGGGAGTGAGAGGAGCTTCATCAGACAACCAGGTTAACCTACATCCAACTGATGATGTAATGAGAGGAAGTCTGTCATGTGGAGAAGACTGACATAGGATCTTAAATTTAGCGTAAAATCTTTCCATGCTTGAATTTTAGAAATTATGCTTTTTAAAAGTCAAAAGTTCCTTCTCATTTCTGGGTGTAAATACTGTCAAGTACATTTTCCACAATAAAATTATCCTAGTACTTAACAAAAACGACTCATGGCAGCTAAACTTTTAGCTTTGAGGTAGAAAGTCTCCTTAAAGTTTCCTTTTTGGGTGAGAAAAAGTTCATGTTTTAAGTCAAAATATCTTTAAAAGAAATATGGGAGCATCAGAGCTCCCGTTCAAAAGAAAATCTTCAAAACTTCAAGTTTTTGAGTGCACTGGTGTTCTGGTAGGATCAACTTTATAGTGGTATGTTTGGCCCTTCTCTGCCTGAATACACTGTTATTGTGCTTAAGTAAACTATTCACATATCATGAAATATATAGTTTAAGCAATGTATCAGGTTAAGGCTGCTATAGACATCCTGTGGTTTCCAATTGTAAAAGTGGACTGATGCACTAAGAAGGAAGACAATGGACAGACAAAAGATTGGAAGAATGTTTGATGACAAGTCAGTTTGGTTGATAATGGCCTAAGAATACCCTCCTATAAGGATCCCTTCTGTCTGTTTCCTGCATCCTACTCTGCTCCTCCCTAACTGGTAGGCATCTATTAGCCTAGTGTTCTTCTCTAACTGAAGCATGACATAGCACTGAAAGCACGTTGATGCAATGTCTAAAGGCTGGAAAGAACAGTGGAAAAATTCTTCTAGATTGTTTTCTTATTCTGCTAGTACTGGAAGACACCAGAATGACATTGCCAAATATCTTAATCCAGTAGATCAAGATTTTTTAGTTGCCTCTCTAAAGTATCTTAGCACTGCATGTCTACCTAATCATTTTGCACAGATAAGTATTTTTGCAAGGAAAATACTACATTCTTCTGTACCAAAAGCACTTCGGATAATTATTTCTCTGAAAAAAGTATAGCAGCCTTTTTTCCAAATACTTAATCTGCTGAAACACTGGGTATGCTATGCTTCTTTTATCTTTTGTCTTTACCCCAACAATACTAAGAAGTCAGATACTAACGTCACTGGGAGGTCTGCAGCCTTACGGAAAATCAAGTTTTCTGTATTCTGTCTTCAGGACATTCACAGAATTTCCTATTGCAGAGGTAATTACTTTGCCAGACAAAACATAGTATTGATTCAGATTTTCAGATGTTCTACTGCTGGCAAGATTTGGTTCTGGAAGTCAGTACATTGCAAGGTACAACTACTGAGCTGCCAACCTAGCTATACTTAATTTGTTATAATGACAAAGTGTACTACCTTTTGTACATACTGTAAGTTGCATTTAGCACTGGAAGGAATATATATTTAGGGCTGTTTCTATAATTTACTCCAGAAACATCTTCTCTATAGTGTCAGTTGGTGACAATGCCAACACGAAAATGTGAGTTTGCCTCCAAACTCAGTTCTGTTAGGTATTTTGATACTACAGAAATAACGGAGGACAAATAACATTTTCTTGCAAAAAATCTTAACATGAGGGGCTGCACCCTAAGTGAAAAATAAACCCAGAAGAGAAAAATATTCTGAAACACTGATTTAGAACTGACCACAACTGGAAAGAAATTTTGATGTAGTACATGACACTACAGCATAATGAATAATCAGCTCATAAAATTTCTGAATGAATCAACTTTTATTCTTCAGTCTCTATTTATCACTGAGTAATCTTCGTTTGTTATTTGTTCCTGTTCTCTACCAGGCAGCCCACTTTTTATACATAAAACAAATGGCTATTTATGGATTCATATTACAAGCAAAGTGAAGTAATTATCTACTGTGCTATATGCCCCATCAAAATTAGTCTGACAGTTAATTTGGTTGGTTTTAGCAATATAACATTCCAGTCAAATAGGAAATCAATAGAATTGCTAATATGTATTGTGATTAAAATTGGGTAACATACTGTAATTCAGTCCATAGATTTTGATTTAAAAATAAATGAATTCCACCCTTCTAAACTATGTGGCTTCTATTTGTGAGATCATAGAATCATAGAATCATAGAATGGTTAGAGTTGGAAGGGACCTTAAAGATCTTTGAGTTCCAACGCCCCTGCCATGGGCAGGGACACCTCTCACTAGAGGAGTATGCTGGAGAATAAATCCTGTAAGTAAGGAAAAGCAAAATCAAGTGTGATCCAGTTTTCAGATAAAATATTTAGCTAAATTCAGTTTCAAAAGATAAATGAAAAGGAAAATTAATATGTTGAACTGTCTTAAAAATTGTCATCCTATTTATTGTACTAGACAATGTCATTCCAAAAAATTGCAAGATATTCAAACTTCTGGCACTATAGAAAAGATGTTTCTGGAGTAAATTGCAGAAACCACCCAAAAGCACAGGATGTACTATTTTAGAATATTATGAAAGAAAATTGCTCTCTATTGTACCTGTTTCACTTTAGGAGAAATTAAGGGTGGTAGATCTAATAGCAGCACAGGGATTTAGTGGTTGGAGTACGCAATAAGAGATGTATTCTTGGCACAGTCAATAGGTGGGTATATTTATCTCAGAGACTTATCTCAGAGACTCAATTTCTCTTTGTACACATATTTAAGTAGGTCAATATTACCTTTTTAAAACAGTTACAGATCATCCAGTGAAATACCACAATAACGTCAGAGGATTATAGTATAATCATCACAAGATCACGGTAAAATGAGATAAAACAGCTCTGATATCTATTACTGAAAAATGCAATAAAGGTTGTGAGTAACAATTATTACCATTAACACCTTCAGAGCGAAAAATTGGATAAGCATTTGAGCTGGGCAATTTCCACTATAAACTTGTAGAGGCAAGTGCAGCTGCTCTCAAGCCTCATAGAAGCACCTTCAGAAGCACAGGGCATCCTTAGTACTACAGAGGAATGTTATTTTGTTCCTGATTCAGTGAAGGGATTTCCCCCCTTAGCCAGCAAAATTTTTCCAGTTCCTTGGCTTTCTTGCTGGTCATTCAGGCTGTGGTTCCTAGCCTACACCAGCAGAATGTGCCATTTTAATAATATCTCTTGGTATCTTTTTATGTCTGACTTTACTTCTCCCAAATTCACTCTGTACTACCACTGTTCTCATTCTATCAGCTCTGAGTTGATCATCTCACACTGTGTTAGGCCATTTCAGCATTCTAGCTGGACAGAAAATGGTAATCGTCTTTTTGTTGGATCATATTTCCTAGTAGGAGAAACAGCAGGGTGAAAGTACTGTACCTGGCACAAGAGAATGGGGCAGGAATGTACAACTGCTGGTGGCAGAGAAAGATGGAAACAGGATGTAGATTAGCTTGGCTACGTACAAAAAAGCCAAGCCTTCCAATGCTAGTCTTATAAGATCTTGCATACCCCAATTAATAAAAAGTTGAAAAATTGAAAGTGATTTCAAGACCTTTGTATGATTTGAAACTGGTTCCTTAAATAAAAATCTATAGATTTTCATAAAAAGGTATAAATGCAAGGTTGTAATAGTTAACAACTGACATATAAATTAAGCCGTAATGCATGTCTCATTTTAATGACTCCAGTGAACTTAATAATAAATTAGAAAGAAAATCACCAAAAATAAATTGTAAGAAAATTTACATAAATGTGCTGCACTTTGCCCTTATACAAAGTAGGAACATTATGGAAATGTCCACATCATGCTCACTGTCCACCTTTAAATCCCTGTTTAAAATCCTTCTTTACTATGATGATAAAAACAACCACAGCAAACCCCTTATACTCACAACCACAGACAGCTGTTTTCCTGACCATTGTTTTCATACTGAACAGAGCTAGTTCGTTGTTTTCTCGTGCTTCCCCTCTCCATCTGTTTTCTTACACTTGTTACCGGCAGAATTGCATTCTAGATTGTGAGGTCTTTTGGGCATAGAGTGTCCCTTTGTAACACATTTGCGCTATGGGGACAAATGAGTTCAGGGATCTAGATCTCTACACACAATGGTGACCACTTGACTTCATGGGACATAGGACCTAAATATGACATTTTCATCTTTCCCCTAAGCATGAAACATTCTGCAGGAAGGAGTCAACCATGACTAAACTGAATCAGCATGATGAAGAGTCTCCAAACACTGATGAAATCAAGTTATTTGCTACTGTTCTCATTGACTCGTCCTGGTCCCTTCTGATCTATTGTTAATTCTAGCCTTTTTTTGTTTTATCTCATACTATATTTATTTCAGTTTTAACCGTATCTTTTTCCTATTCTTATCTCTGCTCTGTCTTCTTCTTTCACTCATTTATCTATACGTTTTTTTCTTTCTTTTATAAAATATTACCGAAAAATACTTCAGTTCAATGTACAGTCTTATACCTTTGGCTTTACGAGTGATGTAGATCTTCACTGCAAAGAAGTTGGTACTTATTTATGGGGTACTAAAAAAGTGCAGTGAGAGAAGCAGAAGGAATTTTTTAAGTCTAAGTGAAGCTAATTCTTGAATATTTGTACTAATCCTGTGTCTTGCTAGGAAAAATGGTGAAAAACTGGCAGAGGTACAGCATAGAACCACAAGGCTGGAGAAAACATCATGCACTGTAAGACTTCAGAAGTGCAGTGTGTTTAGCTATTTAGAAAGAAGACTGAAATGTATGACTACAGTACATAAATATCTTCATGGGAAGAAAATACTATCTACTAAAAAACTCTTTGGTCTTATGAAGAGGGATATCACTAGAACAAAATGCTGAATACCAAAGTAAAATTCAAATGCAAATTGAAAATTCAATGCAAATTAGGCATGGAACTTCAACAGTAAAAACAACTGGTCAGAAGAAGAAAAGCAAGCCAAACACTGCCTTCAAACAAGGCGTGGATGCCTTTGTGGAAGGGAAAATTCAGTCAGCCTTTGAGCTTTCCCTTTTTCAATAAGAGGCACGTTTTATTCAGACAGACATTATCAGGCATCAACATCAGAGCTGATGGTCTGCTTATCTCTTTGGATTTGAAACCTATGAATCTCATGACATTCAGCAACTCTGTGGCCTCAGTTCTACCAGTCTTGCTTGTGCATTCTTCTCCTGATTCCACAGTTTTTGTACAATGGCTGGCTGTTTATTGCAGAAGATTCTTTTTAAGTATCGAGTTAAAATATCATCAACTCTTCTGAAGTCTGAAAACCTGCTTCCAAATCTGTGGCAAAGTAGAAAGATTACTTACCTCATATTGTTTAGTAACTATAGAACTTACTAAGCGTTATTAGTTTATGAACTTTATTGCTTGTTTAGGTTTTGAGGACCAGGATCATTAGCAAAATTAGCTCTTTAATTAATTCATCTCAATGACTATAATAACTACACATTTTGTGGTGGAATTCAAGAAAACTGAGACATATTCCATGTATTCAGAATGTACAGTGTATCTGTTCCA
>VXBW01002694.1:209138-221326 GCA_013400375.1 Thinocorus orbignyianus | reverse complement strand
AAAAAAAAAAAAGCATATTGCAACTGCATTAATGAAATAAACAGGGCCAAAGCATTGGCCAAGCACTGCTCCAGCACTGCCTGTGCTATTTGACTGTTAGCAGGCATCCAGGCACAACTGCTGGGCCACTAGAGAACAAGCTCAGGATATTTTATTTGCTAATACAGGCACAGCTGTCGATTCTAAGCCTCTATATACATGACAGTTTCCTCCTCTAAGAACTTCTCTTTAACACATCTATCCAGTCTTATCTTAAAGGCGACTGTAGAACCCTGAATATGACACATAAATTGTTCCAGGGCATAATAATTACACTTGCAAGTAGAAATTAATGTAAGCAGAGTTTGAATCTAACAACTTTTAGTCTTTGGAAATCGTATTATTCTCTGTTGGCAAAATTAAGTGCTACCAAGAGCTTCTACCCTTTTTTGTCATGAGTAGCTATCATCTATGTCAAATGACTATCATCTATGAGAGGACTTAGTCATTTGACAATTTCTGTAGTGCAGATAAATTTAATGTTTCAGGGCATCTTTTCTCATTCTAGACCTCTTTGAAATCTTTCTAACTTTTCATATTCTTCTTGAAGAGTGACTACCAGCTTTAAACACAGCACTTTCACAATAGTTTATAATGAAATGTGCACAGACACTTTCTACTTGATAGTCTTCCCCTTATAAACACTGTATTATCCCATTTAAGCATAGCACTGCACTGAGAATTCCTGTTGAGGCAGTGATCTTCAATGACCTTATGTTCTTTCCTGAACCGTCGTTTTGAAAGATAAGTTCTATTATGTAAGTACAAGCTGTATACTTTGTCTCTGAGTTTACTACTTTGCATCTAGCTATGTTAAAGCAAATTTATTTCACTCCTATCTGGTGATTAAGGAAACTTTTGATTTATGTTACTTTTTTTCATACTTCACCATACATTTTTATCTGCAAAGGTTCTGTAACACCACTTTTATGATCAATCAAAACATTGATGAACCCCAGGAAATAATTCAGTCAGGAAATAATTCTCTCTGAGAGATTTCTTTGCTTGTGGCCATTGGTATCTTCCCACAAATAACTGCATTTTGACATCTGCTTGTAAGCTGGTCCTTAATATACCTAGTATATCTGAAAAATTCCATATGTTACACACTTCTAAACAAACTGTGTGAAAATGAATCAATTGAAAGATTCATGTATAATATACCAACACTTGACATTAAGTGGTCTGTTTGAAAAAGAAAGGCTATGTACATTTAACATCAATTTATCAGTCTTTAATTGGGAGAGTTTATTTTTGCGGTTTATTCCATTTTTTATTTATCAAAGTCATCTCTCCATGGAATTATCATATCATAGAATGGTTAGAGTCGGAAGAGACCTTAAAGATCATTGAGTTACAACACCTCTCCCTAGAGCAGGTTGCTCAAAGCCCCATCCAGCCTGGCCTTAAACACTTCCAGGGATGGGGCATCAACAGCTTCCCTGGGCAACCTGTTCCAGTGCCTCACCACCGTCAAAAGAAAGAATTTCTTCCTAATATCTAATCTAATTCTGCCCCCTTCCAATTTAAAACCACTACCCCTTGTCCTGTCCCTAGACTTCCTGACAAAGAGTCCCTCTCCAGCTCTCCTGTAGGCTTCCTTCAGATAACTGGAAGGCTGCTATCAGGTCCCCCCGGAGCCTTCTCCAGGCTAAACAACCCCAACTCTCTCAGCCTGTCTCCGTAGGAGAGGTGATCCATCCCTCTGATCATCTTCATGGTCCTCCACTGGACCCGTTCCAACAGGCCCATGTCCTAATTAGAATAATTAGTATTATTATGGATATGCTAGTTATAAATCCATAATTACAGGTGCATTGAAAATGGAGCTAAAATTAATTTTGCTGATTTTTTAGTAGGTAAAAAGATAATTAAAAATATTCCTCCCTATCTAAAATAAATTATTATTAGACTGAATATTTGTGAATGTTTTCTGTGATTCAAATGAAAGATCTGAAGTTAGAACATTTTTTAAAATGACTGGTTAAAATAACACAGAACAAAAGAGTGGCATAATATGTTACTTTGGTCTTCTCTAGTTTTAAGTACTTTAAACTTCATAAATGCATTATTTAAAATATATGTAAATATTGATTAAAATCTCTGAGATAGGCTGTTTGTTTAATTAACAACATGAATTATTTCTATACCTTTTATTCGTATTTTTTTCTACTTATCTTAAAACTTGTGAGAGAACAAAGATTTACACAAATATCTCAGATTTATAGCCAAATCCATGCTATACCTTTACTGCCACTGGTGTCACATATTCCAGCCCACTTTCTACTTGTCAGGTGTTTCTCTTGCCCTCAGTCTGGTCCCCAATGTTCTTAAGTGCCATATGCCAGGAGACATATAGGGAAAGATACATATACAAGCATGCATGCTAATGAATACCTATGCTTATATATATATACTCACACACACACACAAAATCACAATACGGATTGTTCTATAAATTTGGACTGCTTACTTGAACTGATGTAAGCAAATATGTTAAAACGTAATGATTTCTAAATTCGTAAACAAATCATACCTTATGATGTGCTTGGTTTTTAATGTTTGTATTTAGAAATTGGTATCAGCAACCTTAACCACATAGTAGCAGATCTTCTGTAGTTGTAGCTATCATAAAAGAAACTAGAATGCAAATTTGATCATTGACTTTGTCTTTTGCTTAATGTTTGTAGTTTATTTCAAAGGACGGAGAGAAGATCCTATTTTCTAGAGGCTGAAGTTCAATAAGAAAAAAACATTGTTATAGCAAACTTTTCACAATGAAATTTCCGGTAAAGTCTCACTTCTTTCATTATGTTCTAATATAGCAAAAGCAATCTTATAGAGAATTAAGCCCCCATAATATTGAAGAATTATCAAAGTACATTTGGTGCTGATTTAAGAATACACACTTGAAATAATTCATACCTAAATCAATAATGAATAGCATGTGATTCCCTGCACTTCTATTCTGAGTGATTCATCTGTAAACTGTGGGGAATGCAAATTAAGAGACTGTGTTGTGACATATCGTGTTCTTTGACAGAATGATGTTTTTATTTGATATTGCAGCATTCTTTTCAGTGCAAGATTTTGGTGAATTTTCTTGAGTGGCTAGGGAGCCCTGAAGGTATATCAGCTAGCACTAAGTCTTAAAATCTGTAATTCAGCAGGCAGAACTGGTTTATCAGCTCTGGGAGCCAAATCAAAACATCTCAGCGTTTCTACTAGATTTTTTTTTCTTAACAGTAGTAGAATTCTTGTGTTTGTAACTTCTTCTGCCACTGAACCAAACTCTGTAAAAGGGAAGCTATTTAAATAAGGTGCAAAATATATTCATCAGCGTTTATAATATGGCAGCAGTTTCACATATATGTACTCTTTAGTTGCGTGTCATGTTAAAAGGTATTTAAACATTCCTTGTAAGAGAAGATAGTAAATTCATTCTCTACCCACATATTGTGTTCACATTAAAATGTGAAACATCTTTGTCTTATACCACCCCGACATTCCTGTTGCTTCAGTAACAAAGAAGGAAATAAAGAAACAAAAATTATAAAATAATTGCAGAAGGCCAGATCCTAACAATAGCAAATGTCATCTGTCTGCATCACAAACAAGACTTGGCACAGAGACATGCAGAGAGAAAACTTGGGTCTTACTGAAGTCGATAACAAAACCTCTGATAATTTCAATACTCAGGAGTTTGTATTGGGCGTTTAAAAAAAAAGTAAATAAGCATGTGTACATTTAAACTTAAAACATTTGATTTTTCAAGGAAATAAATGGAGCCTCTCTCAAAAACTGCAAAAGAAAATTAATTACTTCCCATATGTTGTCAAATACAGGATCCCATTTATCCTTTCGTTGTGCAATACTGAAAGTCTACCAAAATGGTATCTGCAAAAAATCTGTGCACTAAGGTAAGCCTGTAGAGGACATGTTCAGAATCTTGCAAATGAGATGACTAATATGCACAAAACCATTGGACTCAATATCCTGAGGCATGAGCAAACTGTCACCACTGACTGGTGACTCAGAAGTGCAAATGCTTCCTTCAGTCTAAAAAACATTAATGTGGGAGAAGGACAGATGTTACTAAAGAATACAGGACTAACTCTATAAGGTTGAAGATTAATTTCTCTTCCTGAGCCTAATCAGCAGTACAGAAAAAAAAAAAAAAAAAAAAAAAAAAAAAAAAAAAAAAAACAAAAAACAAAAAAAAAACCCAAAAAACAACCACACCAAAAAAACCCAGAAAAAGGCAGAATCAGAAATGCTTCTGATTAAGCATATTTCTGTGATTGTTACTCCTATTTTATATGATTTGTGTTGCTGTAAATAGTCTTCTCCAGGCTGTTAGAGAGCTAAAGCAGAACCAATCTGCTATCCACTAGGTGTCTGCATATGGACAGTATTTACCCAGAGACTGAACCAGGGAAGGTTTTCTATGACTACAAACTAAACATGCATATTTTTTGTACCTAACCTACACTACTTTAAGCTGTCTAATCTGTTATCTACCATCAGTTTTTCACAAGTTAGGTTTCTTTTCTCCAACAAAAACAAAGCATGTTTGATCTTCAGGGGCCATTATTACAACTGCTAAATAATGTAGCACAAGGTAATTGTGTATTCGGATCAAAAGGCATTTTGGTCAATATTTCTCTTGCTTTGATATATGACGCATATTTTCAATTTTTTACCACATTTGCAAAGCTTATTGTTTATTTGTGTCCTTTTAAAAATGAAACTGCTGACTGAGGTCTACCAGGAGTTTATCTTCTTGTGACTGATTTTATCTTCCTCTTGCCTTTTTCACAATTAGTACTGAGTATTTTAAGATTAAGTCTGTCTGGAATATGCTCTACCCTACTGAAAAGTCTGCAAGCAACACAGAACAGCCCTGTCACCACTTGGAACGTAGCAGGCTGATAATTCTGTTCATTGTAGGCCTCAGAGTGATACAGAAGAAATGTGACATTTTCTTGAAATAAGCTAAGTATAAAGATCTAAAAGGTAGATGCTAAGGCTATTGCTGAGGGGCAGATTAGCTTCATGCAAGAACTGTTTACATGGAAACTGTGGTGCAAATCTGTACATACAAGATGTTTCTTGGAAAGAAGAAACAGTCTAATGGTCAGTCTCTATGAAATACTGGGAAACATTCTCTGAAACTTCAAGCCAGATGAAATTTAGCAAATCAGCGTAGAACAAAAAACATATTTTCAAAAATTTCAGAATATGTTACAGTCTGAAGTGAACCTGGAGTTTGAGTACTAGGAAACAGAATTTTGTCCCATTTCATCAGCTACTTTAATAAAAGAAATATTTCTCTATAAACAATGTCTATCATAATTTCTTACAGCTCTACATTACACTGAGGATGGACCTTCTGAGAGAGGGATCTTCAAACTACTTCTTAGTGGACATTTTGTTACAAGTGTCAAAGCTCTGCTTTGACAAAATAGAGAATAAAGACTGCTGTGATCAGTAATATTTTGTGTGTTGTGAAACCGTTACTTAACTGTTGAGAAGTTAAGAAAAAAATGCAGGCATCAAATTATTGTAATTTCATTGGTAATAATTGCACGTAACAAGTCCCAAATACACACTAGCCTTGTTTGAGAGACTGACTTGAAAGATGCAATTTACACAACATGTGCAGACTGAAACAATATATTCTTTGATTCAGCAGATCACTTATGGAGATCTGGTATACAATGATTATCAGTTACATACAATGAGAAGCAAAGGCTTCTTACATTTACTAAATGCTTTCTGTACAGTCCCTGGGAAATGACGATATTTTTCTGAACATTTTCCCAATATTTTTAAAACCAAACATTTCAAAATATATAACTATCTCTTTTTAGGAACACTAGTATTTTACTTAAGTGCCGTTAATACTTAGTATTCAGAATTTATCTCATAAAAATCTGTTTGCTTCAGTACAGAAACAAAGCTTTGTAATAACATTCTATTTGTACAAAGCTGTGAATGACAGCATGATGAACAAGCTCCGTCTCCCAATGATAAAACAAAGCTCAAGGAGTGGATGAAAACGAACCAAGTATCAATGGTTGGCTGCTTTTGTAGATCACTCTATTTAGGTGCTTATTGCTATAAGCTGACTGTGTGTAACTCAAAAAGGAATATTCCACATTGACATGCATTGTAAATGTATCCTGAACCAGCACAGATGGCATAAAATGCTTAGTGTTGTTTTCAGATGACATGTTGTGCTGTGGGAAGATATGGCTGGAATAAATACATATTATTTGCCTTCTGACATTTTTTCCATATGATTTAATTATTCAGAGAATAGTGTGAAAGAGAGCTTTAGTATGAGTGGGACCTATTATATACTTATAAGTGAATTCCATAATTTGTCAAATATGTTTTCTAAAATAAATTTCCAGGTCGTGTAAATAATATAACATTTGGTTGCACTTGGTTTAGCTTATGTATTTTATCCAAAGGACCAGGTATGTATGAGCTTGCTCTCCCTTTCATATATGTATTCTGAATAGTTTACACAGTAAGCAATTATTCACATGTCATTGTATAAATTCACAAAATAATTCTTTCACTGCCAGAGAAATAAATATTGATTCTACCCTATTTTCACTATGCCTTTTGATGGCAGAAGATAGAAACTAACAATAGTTAGATGCAGAAGTGGAAAGGAAAAAAGGACAGATTCTGTGTCAGCTCTGTGCAGATGCAGAGGAATCAAGTACAGTAACGTTTTACATGCATTAGTCAAGAAATGGCACTGCTCAGATACTCTTTTTTCCTATGGAAGAACAAAGAGCCCGAGTTCATGCATCACTGAATGTGAGGCAGCAGCTTCCCATAAGGGACTGGCTCTTGGGGAGCCCACAGGCAAAACAATACAAACTGTAATTAGAATACTTTTCTCTCCCATTCTGGGAATAAACAATCTTTTCATTGTTCATGTTTACACAAATAACAAAATGCTCAGCTGCGTTGTAGTAACTGTAGACGATACAGTAGCAGTGTTGTTATAAATAATATATATGCCAATGTAATTTAGATTTTCTAATAAATGCTGAAATTCTTTAAGCATTTTCAACCTCCAGAGTTGCTCAAGCATGCATTTTCTGCATAGTATATGACTCAGATTCTGTAATGTCTTTTCTGATTAAATATTTTCAATCAAATGATATTAAGTATGATCATTTTAAAAAGTATTTAACTTCTTATATTACTTTTTTCAAAGCTTTTGAACTTTACATTAGCTTATATACTGAGAGAGTAGTATAATAAATAATAAATGTTCTTGTCTGACCTCAAGTAATAGCTACAGAATTTCTTAAATTTATTTTCACCCAGTGAAAAAATAGCAGTAGCATTTTTATTCCCTGCAATTATGATTACTTTATAGTCATGGAAGTCTCCACATCTTAAGCTAGACCTCTAGAGTTGTTTTTCTTCTTACAAGCTGTATCTACCTTTAAATTAGTTACATACTTTAAGATACAAAACACATGGGAAAATTTAATACCTAATATCATTGCATAGCCTATTTATAAATGGATGTTGTATTTCAGAAGTGAAAACCAAAGCTATTAATAGTAATACTACTCTTGATTATGCTTCTAACATACTGAAAAGAGTAGACCTTCACTAGCTGGGGATAGGTTAGAAGATTTAATACACTTTGTCTGAGTTTTGTGATTACTTTTAGATCACTGTGTCTGGAATGCATGCTATCACAATATTAAGACATACCAATATGATGTTTAAGACCATGTAATATTAGATGACTAAGAAAAAACTAATGGCAATTAAATGACACTGTCAGACTGGTGTAAAAGAAATACAGGTTTACTACTTGGACTTTGTGTGGGCAAGAATATCCCTTCCGTTAAGTAAGCAAAGGAAGCCAATGAAGAATATGCTTTTTAAATCTATACCACATATGAGAAAGTAAAATAAGGGTTCATATACATGCAAAACTTTAAATTATTTTGGTTACCTGCAGCAAAAGTGCTTCTCCATGAGAAACCACCCAAGTGCACTATAGGTACTAGCTTATGTATTTATTATCTTTACTTTAGAATACACCTGACAGTATAGCTAAAGACATCAAAAGGGCATAGGATGGAGACTTGCTAGAACACCAAGAGTCAGCCTCAAATGGATTCTTACCTCTTGTTACCATATATCCTTTACCACAGATTCTAAAATAATAAAGGTAGGGGTACCTTTGCTAGAGCTTTCTAACAAGTCTGACTGCCTGAACGATGAGAATTTTTAAAATTCATTAATCCCTAGTGCAGCTGTTTTAAGTGGTAAATAGCCTTAGAACATGAAGAAAAATAAATAAATAGATCTTCTCAGTTCTAATATTTATTCCTTTTTTGTTTTATAAGCAAAACAGAACTTGTAGATGCCATGACGTTAAACTGGGATTACAGAATTTCACAAAAATACTTCGACTTTCTGGCTGAAGTTGCTAGACCTTGGGGATCTGAAACTGGGCGTCCAAGCCTATGTCTCAGCACGTCAAAATGGACTTTGATTGAGAGAGATTGGGAGCAACTCCTGGGGAAATGAGGCCATTAGTTTATTTTCTGAGGTCCACCTCAGTCAAGCCAGGGCTTGGAGAACAACCGTATGTATATATAGAAGAAATGATGTAGTATATAATACAGAAGCTCAGACAAGTTACTGTGACAATATGCGAGGATGTTTATCTGCCTCCTGGAATAGCCCGTAAGGAGTTGAGTGTAAATTTGGCTTCAGGTCTCCCTGATACACAGCTCAGAATCTCAACCTGAGATGAACAGTAGGAGTAACGCATTTTTTAGCATGTAAATTTTTAAATTAACAGCAAAAAGAAAGCAGATTGTTTTGATGTTCATAGCTACATATCTTATAATATATACATAAGTAATGGTAGACAATGTTGAAAAGTAG
The DNA here is from genome assembly GCA_013400375.1 of Thinocorus orbignyianus. NCBI lineage: Eukaryota > Metazoa > Chordata > Aves > Ciconiiformes > Thinocoridae > Thinocorus > Thinocorus orbignyianus. Next base: position 212,341 of record VXBW01002694.1, on the reverse strand, counting down.
AACAAAGCTTAGATTACTTAAGACTTAAATTGCCTTAAAACTGCATGAAAAATGGGTCTTTGTATTTTCCTTTCATAGAAAAAAAATTAAAAATCACCTTCTCTTTCACCTTTCATCTCTGCAAAAAGTACGTCTGGATCTTCCTAAAAAGATGGTGGAAATTGTCATCTCCATCTTAGATATTTTAAACTATAGGAAACAAATGGTGCTAAGGCACAGACCTTAAACTTCATGAATCAGAAAGTGACAGTGGCAGCTTCTCTTGTACCTAGAAATAGGGTAGAGAATCCCCCAGTATACTGAAACATTCAGGTTTTCTTCTCAGATTGACAGACCTTAATCTGCATTTCCTGCTTCCCACTGAAACTGCTCTAATCATCATACTGTGCATTAGCCTGTGCTTTATGCATTAGTTTGTGTTTTCTCAGCCACTCCTATTAAATCCGTTCCGTGTTGTGGCGGCTATTTAAATGCTTGCTGGCACATATAAGATGTAGGATATTTATCTCTAAATAAAAAACATAAAATACGGAAACTCAAGCCCAGGCACTAAGTACGCATGCTGTACTTAGTGGAATAACACCTAGAGAAAAAAACCTGACCATCATCAGAAGATACACAGCATACTACATATAATTCAGATTTGCTTTCTATGCACAGGGAGAAATCTGAATTTGCACCTGCCAGGTATTGGTGGGTGGTTTAGTAAGTAGATTTTCAGGTTAAGGAGGATCATCTCCCCGCTAATTTTATCATTAAGTCCCTTATTTATGAATTCTTTTCTATTCTACTAAAACTAGTTAGCAAACTAAAGTTTGCAAATAGTTTACAAATTACAAAAGGACTGATTTTTAAAAATATTCCCAGTACACAAACCACTCTGATTTCAGTAGATGTAAAATATTGATTTCTTCATGTATTAAAAAATTACAGCATTTAGTGCATAATCATCTGCTTACATTGTATGATTTCAAGCAGAATTCAGAATCTGGATCAAGTAAACCTCATGGACTGGCTGGTGTCACTTATTCACCTTAGTTTTTGTTCATTACAAACCACCTCAGGGGCTTTGAAAATCAGCATGAAACCCACATAAACCTCAGAAGATTTTTGTATTGTCTTTACTTCCAGTTGAGTAAGGCTGATGATTTCACTTCAAGTATTTGCTGAGATTTGTTTGCATTCAAAATTCAGACTGCAACTCAGGAGGCAAGACTATGTGGAATTAGAAACTAAACCTAACAACAATAATTATTTCTTAACATTTATTTTACATACTTTATTAATAATTGAATTAGTATTACTAATGTCATTCTAGTTATAAAAGTCATTAGAAAGCAGTCAAATTTAATAGCTAAGAATGAAAACCACTATCTTTTCCCAACACATGTAATTTATTATTCTAGCATACTTTGAACTGGTGAACTCAGCCTCAAAGAACCCCCAAAGAATTTCAATACATTAAATACACTGTGTAGTTCTTAGAATACAGAAACTGGATAGTTCTGCTCCAGAACATGGCTTTGGCTACATTAACAAATCAAGATTTATTTCTTATTCAAGTTCATGGAATCTTGAGTTTTCATTTGGAGTAAACACAACTCCAATTTTTAATGTTTTGTCCAAGTACAGAGCAAACTGCATGCAGTTTGACTCCTTTTTCTTGGAAGAAGCACAAGAGTCAATCATTTCATTATTGAACCAGTGGTTCTGTGCAGTCTGGCAAAAGGGATTCTTTCTTTTCAAACGATTATTGATTTGGAGAATAGTTCAGATTACACTGTGATAAGATGAATTATATCCTCTAATAGCAGATGTAGACCTTCAGTTTGAAAGAGCTGAACTACCAATTGTACGCACAGTCCTATGATTCTGTTGTGATGACTAACTTGGCCACTTTAGTTAATTAAAAGGTAATACAAATTGTTCATTTATGGGCTGATCCAATTCTCATTAAAGTTAAAGTCAATGGGAATCCTCCCTTATTAAGAAGTGTATCAGTCTGATATTTGTTCTCCAATTGCTCAGTTTGGAAGGATATTATATTTAAGTTCAAGAAAATGTTAAAGCTTTAAGAGGGGGGCAGCAAAGCTAGGAGAACATTGACAGAAGGAAACTAGTAAAATCAAGTACTAAAATTATGCAGTATAAGGTAACAACTGTTTCCGGCAGTCATCTCTGAAATAGCTCTATTCCTTCTCTGTCTATTGACCCCAACTGGCACCTCTAAAGGAAGTCTGCAAAGTCCACTACTGTTGCAGTTACAACCCTGCACCATGGAAAAGAATTCCCTGGACTGCAGTGCCACCCAGAGCAGGCACCAAGTGGGGGAATGGTAAAAAGGCAATAAATTAGACTACTGGTAACAGAAAGGTGTGTTTTAAAGAGTACACTATATTCTGTTTACAGATGTAGGCTCTCAAGGTTTTTGTGCAATTAATTTTTTTGGTTTGTGGAATTCAGTAGGACTCAGTTAAGGTTAAAAGAACTTTGGGTAATTAGTAGAGAAGAAGAAATGATCCAGTCATCCTGATGAAAAAATGAGACAATGTTCTTCCATAACTATAAATGTTTAAGAAAAAAGACCTTTTGCAATAAAAACATGATGACTTCACAATTTGAAGTTTTTCCTAGGTGTTTTTCCCAGGTTACAAACGGAAGTTCAGTTATTTGGATTTAAGCAATAAAAAATAATTTGGCTTTCCATTTTTAAGGATGTAGTTTCTTATTACTTATTTCACAATGCCCCTTATAAGGAACAATAGTGCATAGACTGGAAAGTCTATTGTTTTGAAATTAGTCATCAATAAATTTATTACAATAAAAACTGTAATGAAAATTAAATTAAATTAATTTTTTGTTGAAAAGAGGTAGATAATAGCATACCTATGCATTATAGTAAATAGTCACAGAAGTCACAGAATTGTCAGAGCTGGAAGGGACCTCTAGAGATCATCTAGTCCAACTCCTCTGCTAAAGCAGGATTGCCCAGAGCACATTACTCAGGATGGCATCCAGGGAGGTCTTGAAAATCTATGGGGAGGGGGACTCCACAACCTCCCTGGGCAGCCACAAATTATCAATAAGTTATCACATCACTTGCACCCACAAGACATTTAAGAAATAATTTTACACAATTTACGCTTTAGTAATTCTTAAATTGAGTTATATAAAAAAAGCCGGGGGGGGGGGGGGGGCAGCGG
>VXBW01002694.1:178620-209133 GCA_013400375.1 Thinocorus orbignyianus | reverse complement strand
GGGGGGAGGAGGAGGAAGACATTCTCACATATATCTATATATTCTATATAAAAAATTATAAATCATCTTCAGAACAGTTGTATTTCTGAAAATATATAATTGTTTGTGTTTTTTTTCTATTTTATTCTTGTTTGTATAAACAGAGTTGTTTCTATAAACAGAGTTACTGTTACATAGCATTGATCAGAGAGAGATGTTTTGCATCTAACAGAACTACCTTTTCTAACACGAAAGTTGGTCAACTTGCAGTCCTAAGAAGAAAATTTTGTGGCGAGCTTCCTTGAAAACTGAAAAGTATTTTTTATAAGCATTACTGTGGTGTCAGTGTTACAGCTACAAATACAGAGTGTCCAGAACTTTATATTTATATATCTTTATTTATCTATTTATAGACCAAATCTATAAATGTGTGAGAATTCTTCATACAAGTTAATCCCAAATTTTAACATTACTGTATTTCTTCAAACAGAATAGCAGAAGAAAAGATTTCCTCAGGACTATCAGGCTATTTTCTTAATGAAGCAAGCTTATCTCAATAACAACACCAAACAAAACTCCATAGGTATGTGATGTCTCTAGCTCATGCTAAAAGAATTTCATTACAGGCTACCAAACAGAAGAAAGAGGAAAAAATTATAGTGAAAAAGCTATAATAAAGGAAATAGAAGTTTCAGGATAACAATGATATATAAAATCATTTGTCAAGAAACATTAGGGCTTGTTTAGAAATATAAACTTATAATTGGGCTAAAACTGCAAATGTATTTTGCTGAAAATTTTTTTTTACGTGAAATTATTTTGGTTGCTCAAAGCACCAGGAATCTGTTTTGCCACTAACTATATGATCCTCAGCAATTAATATGTTAATGGCACACTCCATTTTGGTTAAGCTGAGCCTGGCAGGTAAGTTACCAGCCCTCAGTTGTCCATTATACCCATTATATACCCAGCCCTCACTGAAAGTAATCCCACCCATCAAATCTACTAGTATGTGCATGGAATCTCTTCCTAACCCAGTTCTATTAGAATGAACCAGGTTAACATAAAGACTCATAAAATCTGAGTTATCTGACAGACTCAGAGGCAAGAACAATGACACATGGAACTATACCACCTTGTAAACAGATTGGGGGAAGGTCCCTCATTTGTCTTCTGTAGCACCAGCTTGATCTGATTTGGATGGAGCCATAAAACAAGTCTACCCCTGTCGTACTTTCCCCATTTATAAATTGCAGGAACTTTTGTACATCTATAAAGAAGAAAAAACCTTTGCATTTCAAGGTCAATAAAATCTGCAAACTTAAGTACCACTGTCAGCTTCAATCCATGCTGTTAAAGTAGATTCTTGGCTGCACTTAAGTGCACTTAATTTTTGCTTAAGTGCATATAGGATAGTCTTAAATGGAGAATTAAATGGATAGTCTTAAATTAATAGTCTTAAGTGGATACTATCAATTTAAGAATAGTCTCTTTCTTAAACAGAGATAAGATTTCAACCTTAATTTTTGTTAAAAACAAAAAAAAAGTTGCAAATGGACCACCAGCTTTGATCTGCATAATTAACAGCTTCCATGAAGTATACTTCCATGAAGTACATGGCTGCAGATATCCTGTTGTCTGTCTCATTTAAATCTTTCCTTAGCTTTCTAATCAGATAGAAAGAGGGCCCAATTCCCAATTTGAAAAATAAACACATTAAAGAAAATTAGTTTAGGCATCATTACAGTGTACATACATGAGTGTCTACATTTTTTAATGGACACTTTCTAAACAGCATTTAAGTACAAACCATAATTTCTCTGTGTGGCTAATTTGACCACACATATTGCAAACTGTTTTCATTTTCCTTTATTGTCCTCTAATGAGCTCATCAAGAGTATATAATTAGTGCAGTAAACTGCATAACACAGGCTCTGCCCTAAAGCAGCCAAGCAGAGTTCTTGACTAGCCCCCTCTCCCACTGGAACTCAGTACTGTTAATGGACCATGATCAGTAGGAAGTATATCGAGGGATATGCTCTTTTTTAAATAGCTTGTGATCTTTGGCTTGAAGCAACAGTTCTGGGGCTATCACCATCTGTACTGACACACGCATGAAAGTAGTTCTGTCTCTTTTTAATGAACCTTCCAAGGTCAATTAATAATGACTTTGGATGCCTGAAAGACTCTGAAAGACTGAGCAACTGGATTCTCTGGTAATTTATGTATAAACTTATGTATAAACTTATGTATAAACTTCTCATATTTTTGCAGTAGGTCAGAATTCTCTTAAAAAAAATCCAAAACTACTGGTAGATATGAGTTTCTAAAGAAACAGCTTATCAAAGTAAGAAACATTACAAACATAAGAAATGCACAAATATAGATATAGTGTAGAAGCTACGTTTGAGTCCAGGTGTGCTATGGATGTGTGAATGATACGTTGTAATGTATCATTCTTCCTTTCCAGAATGCAGTATATCACCAAAAAAATAGCACTTTGAAAAAACGGTCATCTTGATGACTTAAGGATCTGGTTTTGATGCAATACATATACTACACTAATGTCAATGATCCATAAGATAAAGACATCCTCATGTAATATCTGCATTAACACATAGAAACTTATATTAATTTTTGAGGTCTGCTTACTGCATGAGATGGCTATATGAAGACAAGGAATTACAGATGTTTGGTTTTATTCCAGTGCTTTTGACCCCACCAACCCCCAAGCATAAGGGAAACAATCCACAGGCCAGAGACAGAATTGTAGTATCAATTTTTCTACTCCCCAGCTGGCATCAACATGCTGTTTTCGGGGGAGATATGGCACAGACTCCAAATAAGAAAGTTTTATAATACTTTTACGAGATAAAGGTAAGACATTTCTTCCAGAAGAGTAGTGAAGCATCTGTACATGTGCACTAATGTATGTGTGTGTGAGTATGTATACACACACATATGTATACATGCAAGTTTTAGATCTTTTCCTACTGTCAGACAGTCACAACTATCAGGACTAGTAGGACACTGTGCATGTGAGCAACTGACAAATGTAAGGCAGGGAGCAACAAAAGCTAGTAATCTGCACTGAAAAACAAGAAAATGTAATCGGTTACTGTAAAACCTGACATGAACATTCCTCTCCAATCACTTTTTATTTATTAGACCCTGCATAGCAAAATGGCACGTTGAGGAGCTTCTCTGGTAATTAGTTTATCAGGGTTTTAATCTTCATCTGCAATTAATCATAATCTTCATCAGCAATTAATCATGTAAAATCATATCACGAGTTTAATTTTAACCCCTGTTCTTCATCATCTACAGAATAAAGTACAGATATGTAATGTGGTGGAAACAGTTTATCATTTGAGTAAACACTTAAAATCTTAAATAACTCTTAAAAAAATGTACACACAAAAAATTTTTACTTAAGAATACGGTACCATCATGAATCATCTTCCACTTCTACAATTAAAGGCATTGGGAAAAGGAAAACTAATAATAGCTTAAGGGTATAGACACGTAAATAATCCTTTTGGGATTTGCTTACGTGTGTTTAGATTCTTCTATATATAAATAAATAAACCCATACACATTATAAAGATTCTCAAACATACATTTTTGCCCAAGATAAATAAGAATTTACTATACTTATTTTGATTTGCTACATAAACATTTGCAATACATAAAGCAAAATCAACAAGTGTTAAGGATGTATAAATAAGAAACTAAGTTTATTACACAACAGTAGGGAATTGTTTGTCACATTCTTTCCCCGATGACATTGCAAGCAGCACTAGATTTTAAACAATGACTCAAACAGTCATGAATTAAATAGAGAAAAAATACCCTAAACTTAATGTATTATTCTACTGTGAAACAAAGCTCCTATTTAAATTGAACCAAAGAGGCCTTTCAAGTAAAATTTTTCAGTAAGTGAAATTCCACAATGTTTACAAAATTACAGTGCTTCTAGAAAAAGCCTAAAGAGTAATAGTTTCTTGAGTTTTAATTAAGATTTATAAAATGTCCCAGGTTGTTGGGTTTTTTTTATACACATTCTCATATCTAAAGCAGGAAATCTGAATTTTATAATGCTTTCCTTTTAGAAGGAAGGAGAAAAACTACACTTAATTACAACTTCAGGATATAGCTGCAAGTCCTCAGAAGTGAAAGAGCAAAATTACTGAGGAAAATAAACTGGATGTGTAGAAAATGTCTAAGCTAAACTAAATTCACACACTTCCAGACCACACATATTATTTTGGCATTAAAAAAAAAAATTAGTTATGCTTTAGGTATAGGCTAAATCTATGTTAGATCTAACCAAAGAGAGAATGAAATATTGATTTTCATTGCAATCAATCTCTGTTCTACTCCTAATACTTATTAGAAAGAAGTTTAACAAAAATCTGGAGAGAGATGGACACGAAATGAGACTGTTACTTTTGAAATAGAATACTCTACTATTGAAATTAACTTTTTTATTTCCTGCACTACAGCTTAAAGGTCATTATTTGTCTAATATAACAGTTTCTTCAAAAATATTTTCCCTCTAATAATGCTGCCATTTGTGTCACTTAAAAATTAAAATAAAGTCCATACTGACTATATAGTCTTGAAATAAAATTAACACCTCTCTGAAAACTATACTATGTTTAGCACAACTATGTATTATGGATCAGTATGGGTTATTGTTGATGTTCCTGTAATATATAGTCTTTAACACTTGAAATTTATACACTTCATACATGCTATGCAAGAGACTCTCAATTTTCACCATGTCATTTCATCACATATATACTCACCCAACTGCTAAACACTGCATCTCAGTCCCAGATTTTTGACAGATTTTAAGAGCATTCCCAGTCTCTGCCTGTGCTTGAGACTTCCCCAACCCACAGTGGGAACTCACAAATTTCTGGAAGTGATTACTTGCAAAGGAACTCTCTTCTTGAAAGAAGGGATATGAAGTAATCCAGTGATAAATAATATAAAAATTCCTGACACCAGAGAGTTTACCTAGGGACAGAACTGAAAACATTGCCTGCCATTTTGCTAGAATTCACAAAATTTTGGTTCATATTCCAAACACATGCAGTCCTACTGTGGAAGATAATCAATTATAGTTTGACAATAAAATGATGATATACCAGCAACTGAATGGGTTTTCTGCCCAGAAAAGTACAGTAGAAATGGTACAGACTGTTCCTGGCATGGTCAGGGACAGATTTTACACAGAAGTCTAATTGACGGGAATTAAAAGACTGTTGTACACTTACAACAACTGTCCAATGTGAAGATAATGTTAAGTAAAAGGAAACAATATGTAATTAATATATACATAACTTAATTATATAAAGATAATGCATAATTAATATATGCATAACTAATAAAATTAGTGTCTGAATAAATGAATTTATGGTATTGTAACTGTCACCGCATCTAATAACATGGGCTTCTCCATCTAAACACTTCTGCTGCCGTTAGCACCAGATTCTGCTTTTGTTAAGATTTTGAACAGGCCTTCACTTTATGAAATCCCCTGATTCCCCCAGGCAATTTGTTTCTTTGGGATCAATAGCTATAATTATTAGTATTGCCTCAGTGTGAATGAGGGTATGAGAACTGGACCCATGGCTCCTTTACATAAACAGACCACATGCCATTCTAACTACACAAAATAATGCAGCAAAAGGGACTTTTTTCTTGTAATGTTGGTGAATGATTACTCTGGACAAAACATACTAAATATTAATCATGACAGAGCTAGTGTGTGAAGAATCCTGCCCTTCAAAAATGAACCATGTATCTTTAATGGCACTCATGAGCAAAACAAATATATTTCTCTCTGCGGTAATGAGAAGTACTTTTGTGAGATCAAAAGAAAAAGAACAAAAAAGATAAAAATAATTGTAGAGCACAGTAGGTTAATTCACCACTGTTTTTCAAAATTAACTATTACAAAAAAAAAAGCTTGGTATACTTTTTATTGCATTATCCAGATTCTCAACTGACATGCAGTTGTCTTCACTAGTATAAAAACCAACCCTCAAACATATTAATGTGCTAAGTCTGAACTTCTGTATCTAACTAATGTAAACACCTGAACAGAACAAAAAAATGAAGAATCTACATACATTCCAGTCATTTAACAAACCACAAACTAAAAAATTGCCATGGAGTATACAGACAGTTTAATGATAGGATGGTATTTGAGGACTGTTGCTTGTTTAACAGCTCTGTGCGGAAGACTTGATTTCTTTTACCAGCTTGTTGCACAGTGGGATTTGCAAAACAGCAAAATAACCAGAATACTATTTTTGTTATGGATGCCAAAATTCTGCCAAAAATTTCCACATTACTTTTTCCACACAATTACTTTCCAGAGGAAAACTGAACAGCAAATATTTTGTTATTTGAAGTTTCACCTGTGTAAAAAGAAAATGCTGATTTGGAAATTCAATCACCATGGTTCATTGAAGTTACAGCTTGATGCACTTTTCATTGTGTTAACACCTTTCATGAGGCACCTACTGACTGAGCTTTGATCAGTGCAGGTCCTGGAGGAGGAGGAGCACAATGGGGCTTTAAAGTGGGTGAAAACTCAGGCTACAGGGAGAATGAGAGCATGAAGCATCAAAATTAAACTTGAAGAACTGCAGCAGGAACTGCAGACAAGTATTTTCTGTGGCTAACTGATGATTTGTTTTGCTTCATTTTAGCCCAAGACCATAAACAGGTTGCAGTGTTCTATTTTTAAAATAGAAAGTCTACACTTTTTGTAAAAAACTCTGGAGTTGATAACTTCAAAAGTTTTGGTAAGATTCCTTTCTACCAGGGTTTGGTTTTGTTTTTTTTTTTTTTTTTTTGATTTGACAAGGAAGGAGGCAGATCAGCATTATGCAAGTATTAAAGAGAAATTTATATATTTTATGTAAGGAAAAGTATTTCATTCTATACGGTCCTGACTCTTACAACTTTTCACTTGAATCTCCCTAGTTCATTTCTTTTGAATGCATATAACTTTTGTGGAGAGAATAAATTTTCAGCCTATTTCCAATGACTCTCCACGTGATCTTTCCCAAATATGTTCTAATAGATACAATCTCATAATCAATTGGCCAATGAAATGCAGCAAAGTTTGCTAAATAATGAAAAGATATTTAGATATACACTGCATTGAGAAAATGAATACAGAAACTGTGTGTCAGCAAAATATACAGCATCAGCACAGCACTGAGTAACACAATGCAGTAAAAAGAATTTGGTGTCACGCATTTATCCAAGGTCGTGAAAAACTGTGCAAAATATTTATGTTATGCAATAAAGAGTAAGTAAACACTTAGAAACTGTATCAAAATACATAAAATGAAGTGAGAAGAGCTAGAGTTGAATGCGAGATGTGGCATTTCTTACCTTTTTCTAAGTGTTTACTTTAGCTTTCAAAAAGAACAGGGAACCTAACGTAGTATATAAGTGGAAAATCAGTATAAAACCAGGTGTTTGAGGTTAGGTTTTGGTTTTGCTTTGTTTTTTCCAAAACATTTAACTCCTAGCTGAAAACAGAGTCTCTGGATTAGATGCAGATACTAGGACTCAAACACTCTGATCATAAATGTCTGATCTAGTTCACCAAATTCTCAAATAAGAAAAGTCAAAATGATACCTCTCAGCTAGTACAGTCCTGTCAAATAAGCTGAGATTTTCTTGTAATAATTGCATCAGAACTGGGATGGCCAGATTATATTATAATAAGAATACATATTTTCATTGATGTATCTAAAAAGGAGGATGACGGATGTGCAACACAGAAAAAGGAATCAATAGTCCAAAATGGGCCTCAAAAAATCAACTTTGTTGCCTAGAGTGTTCTTCAAAGAAATATGAAAAAAAAATAATGTCTTGAAATAAGATGCAATGATATAACAGAATAATAACTGAAAGACCTGAAGCACTTTAATCACCTGACTATTTTGGTGGTTTAATCACAGTGCAATATTTATGCTCCCATTGGTATCATTCCATTATGTGGAGCTTTAATCTATTTTCCTTAAAGGCAAGAGAGAGATGCCCCAAGGAAAACTGTCATTCAGACAAGGAGTTCCTTCTGTCCCTCAAGCTCCTCTCTCCCCATTACCTGTTTATTTGATATAAAACAGACAGCCAGACGCAGAGCCAATCTTTGCAAATTTGGCAAATTTATACTGATTTTCACAGAAATAATTTTCTCAAAACAGAAATCTTAATTGAGCACACAAATTAAAAATATTTGGAATAAACAAACATAATATACTTAGAATTATTAAATGAACACACATTTCAGATGTATATTTAAAATAAAAAATATGCTACCGTAATAAATGTGATGAGTCAAAACCATATGTCCCCTCAAACTTAGGCACATTGGTTTGCAAACATACATAAAAAGAGAAGAATTATGCAGAAAACAAATATTTTCACACTTATTTAATGTAAACTCTGAAAGGAGTTCTAGGTGAAGCAGGCAGTGCCAGTCCAGCTGAGGAAATCACTTCTTAGTCACACTATATGCAAACCAACTATGTGAAAAACATAGAAAATAATTACCAAGAAGAAAGAAAGAACCCTTAACTGGAAGGGTAGCAGTCGATTTTTAAGTCTAGATTATTTGAAAGGGGCAGATCCAAAGAAAACCTTAACATCTAGAGAGGAAACAGGTGTCTCAGCTCTTTGCAGATTCAATCAGGAACCTCAAAAGGGTGACAGAGAAGTCCATAGGAAGCTGCCTATAGCAAATCAATTGAAAATGAGAAGTGCAGGTGCATATCTGAAATTCTATTCCTCCAAAGCTTAGAGGGCTTTAATCAGAATTGTGGAATGGAAGATGCAGTTCTGATCTGCCTGTGGCAGCTGGGGAACTGTGAACCCATGGAAATGTAAACACATCAAAAGGGGGCATACACTGAACTAGTGTATTCTGCGGGTAGTACTTTATTAGGCAAATCTATGCCAGTCTGCACCATCCTTCATGCTGTAGCCTGGTTAGGCTCAGCAAAGAAGAAATTATAGATGAAGCAAGAGCCTGTGCCTAGCGGTTACACAGTCAAACAGCAGTTGTGGGTTCTAGTTCCAGCTTGCACACTTGTACATGTATTTTATTTCCAACCCAACCCCGTACAGAATCATAGAATCGTTTAGATTGGAAAAGACCTTTGAGATCAACAACTCCAACTGTTAACATAGAACTGCCAAGTCCACAATTAAACGATGTCTCTAATCACCACATCTACATGTTTTTTAAATTCCTTCAGGGGTGCTGACTCTGCCACTTCCCTCAGTAACCCATTCCACTGCTTGACAACCGTTTCAGTGGATAAATGTTTCCTATATCCAATCTAAACCTCCCATGTTGCAACTCAAGGTCATTTACTCCTGTCCTATAGCTTGCTACTTGTGAAAAGAGACTGACGCCCACCTCGCCACAATTTCCTTTCAGGTAGCTGTAGAGAGCAATAAGGGGGTCTGAGCCTCCTTTTCGCCAGGCTGAACAAGCCCAGCTCCCTCAGCTGCTCCTTATAAAACTTCTGCTCTAGAACCTTCACCAGCTTCATTGCACTGCTTTGGACATGCTGCAGTACCTTAATGTGGTTTTTTTGCAGTAAAGGGCCTCAAACTGAACACAGTACTCCAGGTGAGGCTCCACCAGTGCGGAGTACAGACAACCACTTCCCTACTGCTGCTCACCACACTGGTCCTGATACAGGCCTTCCTTGGCCAACCCAACAACAAAGAAGCCAGAAATAAAGCTGAAAGCAAAATAAATTAAAATTATGATGCCTGCTGTGTGTTAATGTTAATGTTGCAGGTATGCATTAGATTTGCATACCTACAGGATGGGCTTCTCAGGTAACTTAAGTAGTTCCTTATCTCATTTGGAGACGAGATACTTATGTGGTGATATTAAGACAGTATGTAGAACAGGCAGACTTACACATAATATTATAGTTCTGCATTAAGTCCTGTCCTGAATATCCAAATCGTCCCCAAACATGGAATTTCCAAAGGTAATTATTTCCTATAGAAACAGATACTTATGAAAGCATTAAAGCAAAGCATGACAGAAACTCTTAATTTTATAAAAATGATGTTTCACTGATAGGCACTGGAACTTTGTAAAAGTTCTGATTAATTGCCAAACAAAATGTTGATTGAGGCCTACAAGCCCTTTTGAGGCTATACCAATTTTACAGTAGTTTACATTAAAGCACAGGAAGAATTTGACATTTCTACTGCATTTCACTTGTCAATGAATTTCCTGTCATTTCAGAAGTCTCAACTACCGCCTCTGTGGGTCATCCAATAGACAACCTTCCTTTCCTTGGGTCAACATTCTGAAAAAAATTAGAATGGAAAAAGAAAATCTTGGATGCAATGAAATGGAAAGATTTTTATTTTTCTTTTATCAAGAATTCAAGATGCTGAATTAATTAGGCCGTTTACACACTAAAAGTAAGTGCAAAGTGATAGTAACATCAACTTAATCACTGCTGAGTCCATTTGATTTTATACAGACTGATGCTGTATTTTCAGCTAAGAAATTAGATAGTAATTAGAAATTACCCAGCAATTATAACTTAAGTGTGATAATTCTCTAAATGTGTTATAAAGCACCTGAAAGGGTTTTGGTTACACACTAGAAGTTTACTATATCATCAGCTTAATATCACATGCTTTGTATTAAAGATACTAAAGCAACTGATTTAGGTAACTTCTAATTAACAAGTAACTTCTAATTTCCATACTTCAGAGTCCTAGTGGGTTTTTTGTAACTGTGTGCAAGAACAGTCACTGAAACAAGTGGGCATTGGCCAGTGTACAACAAAATATGTGAGACAGTAGCTGTTAATTATTGAGGATCACTTTCTGCTAGTTCATATTCAATTATTATATGAAACATTATTTTGGGAGAGTTTTGCTTTCAAGATGAGAGTTTTGACAAAAAAAAAGGCACTTTTGAAAAGTACACTTTAAAAGATCATCAGTTGAATTCATAGAAGAAAAATGTTTTGATTATCTTAAAATCTACTTGTTAAATAAATATTATAAGAACTATATTTCATAAGAAGCCTGTTGAAATAATACCATTAATTACATTTTGGAATGATGAAAATATATTTTCTTTCTCACCAGTATAATAACTTTTGTGAGTTATCCTTATATCCTTATATTCTTATATCCTTTGAATGGTGATTTACTGGCAAAAGTGACTCCAATTTGAGAAAAACATAGTATTTTTCATTAAATGCTGATGAATCAGAACATTCTGAATCTTCTTGTGCTGAAGATTATACTGAAAACTAGAAAATGTATCAAAAATAATTTGTTCACTTAGAACTATGTTGTCATGGTGGTCTTATTGCTTTGAAGTGCGTATCCTTAGAGCCATTTCAGAATCTTTGTTTTTAAATTTCAGAAATCATAACTGATTTCAGAAAATGGAATTCAAAAAAATCTTGGAAATAATAAAAAAGCTTTCAAAATATGCATAGGAGTATGAAGAGTGTCACAATGAAGCATAAGAACAATTTGAAAACTGGATTTAGTACATTGTTCCTACTCTGATACGACTCGTATACTAACATGCCTTATTCTATTGCTAACTATGGCATTAGGTGGTTTTTATCAAAATTTCAACCATGAATCTTCTTAGTAGCAGGGGAATGCTGGGAAAATTTGCCCAAGAATGATCTGAAACCTCAAAGTTCAGAGAATAAATGAAGAGAATCTCAAATATAAAAGTTGATGTTCAAGCCATTCATTTTTTTTAATCTGAAACATAATTTCTGAACACAGAGTTGGCAAACTAAAGTATTTTAGAACAGGACTGACATTCTTTGTGAGAGTACTTTTGGACTTCTCAGTGGAAGGAGCAAGTAGTTGAAATGTTCTGGGCAAGAGATTTTCTTTACAGCATATTCAATCACATTAAAGGATAATTGCTGCTTCCTACTAACAACATGAACTACTCTGAGGAGCATCGCTGCTTCTGGAATACACAAGCAATTCTGAAAATACTCCAATACAGGGAACGTTTTTACCTGCAGGCACAGTCTCTTGCTTCTGCAATTAAACACTTAAGTTCTGCTTCTTCCTTTAGAATCTATGTAGTACTATTGTACTTTGTAAAACAGAGCTCTCCAAAGTGCATGAAGCACCTTTCAGACAAGAGAACGTTTTTTCCTAAGTGAAATTCAGGTGTTGTAAAGCATGTGGGGTAATTCTGCTTTCTGTCTTCACATGTGGCTGAATGCTATGATCAGCTACATCAGGTATTCTCAGTCGTATCTCTAAAATCTTACTTGAAGGCCTGAAGAGATAGGTAGAGACTCTCAGAAGTTCGTGTTAAAGTTACTGATAGTGTTAAAGCATTTTCATTGCAGTCCAAAGAAATTTGGGCTTCAGCCTACCCTGTTATCACTGTTCGCCTTACAGTGACTGAAACAAGTCATATGTGAAATTACCACACTGGAGAAGTACCTTCCACATTGCAGTGCCACTCCAAACTTCTCTGCCTGAGGCATATAAATCCTAATAATATTTTGTTTTCATCTATTCTGCATTATTTTGTCTGCAAAGCTGCTCTTGATCAGTACTGCATAACATAAATTGATGACATGAAAATATTTTTGTGTACATTAATTAGATGTAGTGCAGTTGTTAAGATTGCTTAGATTTGACAGTACAAAACAGTAGTTGGACTATATCAATTAAATTTTCATTTACAAGTCAGGTAACTTAAATAAGAGAAATTTACTGTTCATAATTGTCTAATCTTTTTAATAAACAGGTTGTTTCTGTTTCAGACAGTATTCTCATACTCATACGCCCTAATAGTATATTCCAGTCTCTGAAGACTGCCCTCTTTCTCTTTTTTCCTTTTGGTTTTGGTTGGGGTTTTTTTTTGTGTGTGTGTGTTTTTGTTTGTTTGGTTTTTTTTATCTTCCTCCTGCTTTCATAAAAGAACAAACTTAACCTATTTTTACTTATTTACCTCAGATAGCTCACAGATTCATAAGAGGTAGCTTAGAAAATAAGCACCCAAAAAGACAAGGTTTTTACAAACATTACTAGCAGTAAAGTGACCTGCACATAAAAAATACAAATGGATAGCAAATGGTGGAATTTGCCCTTCTCCAACTACTAGACCTTCTTCTCCATTTATGTAATTCCAGATACCCAAATTCCTATCTGTTACTTCCATCTGCCTTAATTCTGGACAAAATTCCACAGTGCCAGACTTATCCAACTGCAATTCATACAGCTCCTGGAAGATGTATCACAATTCCTCCTTTCTCAAGCTATACATAAAAGAAGGAAGAAGAGTGTACACTCCCTCCCCTCATCTTTCACCTGAATGAGCAAGCAGTGGAGAAAACAGGCTGGATCAGTCTCTACACCTTCCTGGTGGGAAGCAAAGACCTCCGCCTCAGCTGACTATTAAGCATATGGGAGATAGAAAGGAGAAGGAAGTGAGCATACATTTTCTGTCAACGACCAGTGAAGGAGGAAAGAAATAGCTTTTTGAGGCAGGAGGAGACAGAAGAAGTATCTTTTCCTGTTAGCCATTTGTAGGTACTGAACAAGTTGAACAGTTTCATATGGCAGGCCTTGCAAATAGTATCTATTTCATTGCTGCTAATACTGAACTTTCAAAACCTTTACTCCTGAAAAAAAGTAATGCTTTAATAAAATGTATTCATTTTGAACTATTACTTTTCATTTCTTTTTGGTTTTTAGCTCTTAAATGGCAAATATCAAGATTTAGTGTAGTTTGATGTAGGCAGAAATCCACATAGCACAGATGTCATGCAAATATGTTGAAAATATGTTGCATTTTGCTCACAATACAATCAGAACTTAGGATATATTTAGAATGTGTTTAAGGCCTTGTTAAGCTATGTACCTGGTTACACATGAGCTTTCCCTATTATTCATCTAAAATCACTGCAGAAAAGCCTAGTCAAGAGAATTTATGGGCTACTTCAGGCTGAAATTTGGAAAAAAGCATGCATTGTATATTCATTAATCAGTGAGAGTCCTTCTTTTTACTGTTGTGTTTTGTGCCAGACACTGAAATTGTATCTGTTAAGGGGGAATCTTCTAATTCATAAGGAGTCCTACTGAAATTACTGGAGTTCAACCTACGGATTTTTTTCATAACCTTTCATCCCACAACTTTTAGAAAGCAACAGTGGTCATCTGAACCACGTTGCATTTGTGGAATTCCATATATTACCACAAGTTTGCCACTTGGTGAACCAGGGTCACAGATGTATATGTTATCTAAAGGGATCTAAAATCTAAATGTCATTTTGAGTCTCCAAATCATTCTTTGGACAGGCATTCTTCAAACTGAGGTGGGTGAATCTTATAGTCACTAAAGAGTGAGTATAAGATAATACATTCTGTAATAAGGCAAACAGAAAGTGTAATAGGAAGCAGTCCTGTAAATACTTATTCAAACGCCATTAATTTGATGAAAACCTCTTTTGCAAGATTGTGAGGAATTAACTTCTTTTGATCTATATGGTTGCTTGTCAACAACAGAAAGTCAGTAACTTGGTAGATAATTGAACAGATAAGTACAGATAGATTCACTACAGAAAAATATTTTAAAGATTTGTTTAGCAAGAGCAAGGTACATCATGTTGATTTCAGGTGGTGACTGTGGTTTAAATGCATTCACAGTATATGATACTCACAGCCCTCACAGTACCAGCTACCAAAGACTGAAACTGGCAATACAAGTTTGTATTACAAAGAAAACAACACACTCAACTGTAGACACAAATTAGTTCTACATTTCTCTATAATAAAACCTCATAAGTGAGCAGTAATAACTTCAAACTTTACTGTTTTGCTAGACATATAACTTGAAATTTTTCTACAACAAGGATTTCTCTTGACCCTCAAATTAATTAGTTTGGTTGCTACTTTTATTTTTATTCTTTCTTAAGCCTGCTGGTAGCTGTGAATTGCTTGTGAAGAGCACAAAATGGAATAAAAAGGCTGGACTGAACTAATGTGTTGGAGGGAGGAAAAAACCATCACAATTTATTAATGTATTCAAAAGACTGTTACAAAACTTTACAATTTAATTATTGGAAGATTATAGAACTGCTTCAGTGCTTCTGTACTACGTTAAATAAACTGTACGTGCAAGGAGTAATAAATGAAATTGTTAATTTCAGTACATCCTCAGGGAATAGTAAGAGGGGGAGTTTACATAATTTAGAGCTCCAAATGGATTTCAGTTTATATACAGTAATAAATCTTAACTACGTTGTTAATTAACCCTGCCTCAAGCCCCGTTTTACCTCAGGGGTCGAAAGACATGGTGTCTGTTAGGATAACTCACCATTCATATTCTTAAAGATGTTTAGGACTGGGAGGATTTGCCGATAATAGGGCACCAAGGCCTCCCCCACCCCGTCAGCTGACAGCACCAGGTGCTGGAGGACTTTCAGCGTGACGCAGATGACCTGTCGGTTACGAAGGCTCAGTGCATCTGTGATGTAGAAAGAACAACAGGCAGAAAGCAGAATTAATTTCTAAAATGTAGAGGGAGGGGAAGGAGTCCTCTAATAGACAAATTTAATTAAACTGTACTCTGCTGGGGATTGTAAGTGGGCCTTTATTAGTCCAGCTTTGAAAGATTCCAAAGATGGATTGCAGTCCTGATGTTATAAAACACTGCCTTGTCTGATTGTTATTTGTTCCCACAATTTGTGCTGACTCTTCAGTAACCCAAAGAATGCAGCTCATTATTCCCTCACACTGCCTGTGTAATACTGGCGTGGTCCAAACAAATAAAAAATAAATGTTCAGTAAGTACCATCTGGGGCCAATGGAACTGTGCAACTGCAAGACAACCTGCAAAGGTTGACAACAGATACATTCTAGTGCAACAATTAGTGTTTGTATGTTTGTACTTATTTATCTCACGATCATTTTATTCATTCAGCTAACAATTCCTACTATTCTGAGAATCAGTACAATGAAGCAAATGTTTATAGGGAAAAAAAAACCCACAAAAAAACACTGTATGCTTTTTGTAAAAGACAAACATTCTAGGAAAAAAAAAAAAAGATTTTGCCTTGCCTACTTAGATTTTTCTCTTAGCTTTCAGTGTCATGCTTCTAATCTTATGACACTAAGACATTTCATAAATACCTTTTGTTTCTCTTCTGTTTTAATTCTACTAGAGCAAGTACTTTGCATTCCCTTTTGTAATTAAAAATGAATCATGCTTGAAATACATTTTTTTTTCCTTGCAAAATCCCCCTAGTTATAGAACCTCCTTTGAAATAATGCAGCTGGAAGCAGTTGTCAAATTCGGTGCACTATTATATATTGGTCTAATTCTCCAGTGTTCTGCTCACTTACACAGGTGTTTACATCATTGCGCTGGGAAAGCAAAACTGTAAAATATAAGCTCATATTCAATGCTATATGCACAGAGGTATATAAGTATGTGATTCAAAATAACATATCATAAGATAAGCGCTTGGAAAAAATTATAGTGAAGAACACATCAAAATTTGAAGAGTTACAAAAACTTCTTCAAGAACTGCCTCTTCACACTGAAGTAATAGGGTTCAGTATTTCTGGCACTAAGTTCATCAGTGCACAGAAATGCCATTTCACAGGGAATCAAGCAGTATTCTTACATAGGAGCAATGTCAGTTTTTCCATCTCTTTAAACACTGTGCCCCACCTGTTTCTGCTTCTTATCGTGTGTCTGCTGAGTGTTAAAAACCAGAGCTAGAGCTCCAAAGCAAAGGCAAGGCAGACTGGTTCTGTGAATGTTTAGAGGCAACTCTTGAAAATTGACTAGTAAGTAACGTCCCTTCACGCCTCTTTGCATGCGTATGAACAGTGTACTAAAACTACTGTTGAGTAGCAACGGTAGAGAGTTCAAGGTATAAAGGTACAAAGTCATGCATCATAGTGTGATTCCCAGTTAAAGAAGTGTTGTTTAATGAAAACACAGACTGAATTCCACACTTCTTATTTGCTAGTTCCTACTGTAGTCATCAGGCTACACCTAATTTCATATTGTCTCTGAGCATATTAATGTGTGCACAGAAAATCCATCAATGCAGCAGACTCTTACAAAGTTCCAGCAAAAGGATTGGCTACTCCAAATAATGCTTTCATGGGTATATGTTCTAAGACTGCTGTAGTGAAATCCCCAGACACAATTGTAAAGATTAGGTCCAAATCCCAGGCGAGAAAATATTCTTCTACAGAGGAACGGGCATTGTTCATTTTCTTAAAGGAGTGATTGGAAGAGGGATTCCAACATATAGGTTTATTCATGATTAAATTGTCATATACAGAAATAGCAGCTAACTGAACTAACAGGGAAATTATCATTAACAGTTTTAATTTTCAGTACAATAATTATTAGTTATTCATAAAAACATGAATTAACATTTGTATGAATGAATTCATACAAAAATGAGTAAAAGTAATAAAATTAATTATTCATACAAACACTAATAATTAACTTAAGTGACATGAAAATTAGTCAATGACAGAAATCACAGACTCTTAATCCTTAACCAAGAAATTGTACCCTCTGCCAGGAATAGTTCTTCGTGACTGCAGAAACTGTCCTAGAGGAAGAGAGACTGTATTTTCATGTGTGCAGTGGGTATTATGTAAGTAGAAATGGCTGTCCAACCACCCTACGAAGAACTTCGGTGGCTTCCAAAGGTTTTCACAGTTTCCTGTTCTTAGAGTTCTGTATTGTGCAAAAACAACCTTGGTTTGAGCAGAAGCCAAGACTGTCCTGGTAAAGATTAATTCCTTAATGAAGTCAAGATTGTGAATGTGAATGTGACAGTGAAGGCATTCCAGTGAGTGCAGAATTGAACTGAAACATGCTGAATCCAGAAGAATGTTGTCAAAGAACAGTTCATGGCAGAACATGCCACGCAGGTTTCCTTGCATCTGAGTTATGCTATAAGAGTTCTTGCTGGAACTTTAAACAGTAATGCTGGTACTTCTTTGATTTGCATGCCAGAAAATCATCTGGATGCTTGTCTTGCCTCCCTCAAAACAGGGGCATCGTGTTCTCCATTTGACACACAAAACAAAAGACAGAATTTGGATCAAGATCTTGAGTGCTGAAGTGATGGATTGGGCAGAATCAAACAGACTGCAGAATTTGAGCCTGAGGCCCTTCAAATTGCAGAAATCTGCAATGTGTGTTAGGAAAACACTTGTAAATATCAAAAGTAAGATCAAATTGACTGTAGAACTGTTATTATTATTAAATATTTGGACTGTTGTACACATAGTAGTCAACCAGCTCCTGGCTTGATTATAGTAGGCACTGTATAAACATTTAATTAGAGACAATCCCTGCCCCAAGGATGCATCAATTTCAAACATATGTTTATCTTTTAAAAATCTGGTAATTATTTTCTGTGTACTACCATCACTGCAGACCATTCTCCCACATGAACCAAGTAAATTTTAATGCCATATATGAAATAAGTACATTTCAACATTGTGAAAAATGTCAGTGATATCCAGAGGTTAACAGAAATCGAAGAAAGTACCAGCAGCCTTACACAGGAATAAAGCGGACCATTTAAAACTCTTAGTACAGTACAGCTACATATCCATAAAGAAAGAAACACACATAATATCCAAAGTATTCCAATTTGAAAGCATGCTAAGTTGCTACGTCTTGAGCTAGAAGTTTGCTAGAAGTTGTAGAACTTCACAATAGCACCAAAGTGAATGTCCAGTCTGCTTCTCAGTCAAAGATATCTTTCCACTCCCTAAAGGGTTTTTAGAGGACTTCCCTCCCTCAATGGTATAGATTTCCCTTTTGGTTACCTAGTCTACTTGCTATGCATTGCACAATTTTCTAAGCAGCAAAAAGACAATCAAAGGAATTTACTCTGTTGCTTGATAGTTCCAATATTTTCTTCTTTAATGTTATATAAACTTGACAGTTTTGCTTCTGGTGAGGATACTCATCTTTTCAGGGAACTCTCCATCTTGAATAACTGCTCAGTGCAAGTATATAATTAAGTATTTACTTGAAACATATTTTATTTTGCACTGTTGCACTTTTTCCAAACAAGTATTTTCTGAAGTTTATCATAACTTTCTTAAATAAAAGAGAATTTTAAAACGTTAGTGATTTAAAATATGTGGAAAAGCTCAGTTCCTGAGTCAGCTCTGTGTTTCTATCATTCAAAGCCACAGTAATAGATAACTATGAAATTTGAAAGCATATTTGAAATAATGAAATTTTTTGGGATGGATTTTTTTTCACAGTGCTGTTTATTAAATTTTGTTTGGTTTTTTTTGTTGTTTAAATTTTATTAAAATTTTATTAAATTTTGTTAGCAATGAGGTGATACACAATACCAAATCATGGCAGCTTCAGTGGTTTTTTTTTTTCATTAAATTTTATTGGCAATTAGTGTATATTTAGAATTTTCTTTTGTTAATTTCCTTTAAGAGCGGAGACTTTTCTTAAGACACATGTCACTTGTTTGTTTACCCATTTATATAGAAGCAGCTAACATACAAAGGAATGCAAATGATTATTTTAAAACATTCAAGTCTTTTTAAGTAACATCTAATATCTCAAAGAAAATGACCTAGATATTACGCAAGTTAATATTTTTTATTTTCATATTCTATTTTTATGTGGCAGTTTGGAAAAACCTATCTCAATCTCAGTTGTTGCTTATAATAGAAGCCACAGTTCTAATCTTCGGGACTGATACATTTTACAAGCTAGGAAACATGACAGCATTTCTTCCAGTGTACAGTGAGTCTTTTTTATAACACAATGTATTTTCACAGAAGAGATCAAATCAGAACATTCTTCCCCAGGTAGCACACTGGTAGCTTAAACTTTACAGAATCAAATCAGGTTCCCCAAACGTCCATCTCTTTTCTAAATATTAAAGTTCAGATTTTTGTAGTTATATTTAGAGTTCTTTAATTTGCATTGGCCTTTAATTACATTCAACCCATTTTTTCAAATACACTTGTGAATCTATGCTTAGAAATGCACTGACAGATTCAATTTTCTATTTAAGTCTCACAACCAAAGATAAAAAACAATTTACTCTGCATTCATTTCTCTCCACCACCCCTTCACCCCCTCTTCCTAATTCGTAAATGAGGCACTTGTTTTAGAAAATTCTTTGCCTGAAGCAGAACAAGGTACATAGAGGAGGTCCCCTGCGGGCCAACAAGCACTCAGGGTAAAGACATTTCGATTGTTGTGATCCACTTAATCTTGTTGATCAAGGGCTTCTTTTCTTAAATTCACAGTCAGGTTTAAAGAACCGCTAACATGAAGTGTTCTCAAAATGCAATTGATTAAGGTGGCACATACTTCTCTTACACAGAATTTTGTCCAAAACTTTCAAAATGCATAATGCTTAACTCCATGAACTGGTACAATTGACGTGTTACATTAATTTTAGAGAACCGTAACAAAGGCTGTGACAAAACACAGTGTTTCAATCAAGAGTGAATGAAAAACAGAATAACAATCTTCTGTTCTGTACTTTTAAAGAGTCAGGTATGATTCTAACCCAGTTTACAAGACAGATATACAGCTATTTCTTTCAGTACAACTGAAAGAATGGAGTGTAGCAGTGAGGTGATGGGAAGGAGGAATACGCAGCAAGGCATAAAAGCCTTAGTCCAGCTTTGTAATCAAAGACTTTGTCTTGTAAAGCCAAAGCCTAAGGCACAGAAAAAGCTAAGATCCATAACTGAATCATTGATACCTGCTAGAAACATGATGTAGCAGAACACTGAAGAGAAAGTCAATGGCTTTTTTTTTTCTCAGCATTAGTTGTGCTTGTAATTGTAGTGTTCTACTAGATCAGCACCTGTAAAACCTGAATTCTATTAACATTTGCAGGCCCTGTTTAATTAACTAGTAGAAAGAATATTCTGATAATAGTCCCCAAAACCTTCTCAGTGGCTATGCCAGTTTACAGAGTTTTCATCCATTTCTACATCTACATTCCTTCCCCCCGTGCTACCTCAAGCTACTAAACTGCACTGAGTACCCACCCTCTCAATGAAAACAGCTTCGTTATCACTGAAATGTGATACCATTTAAAAAAATTATTTCAGGAAAGATTTGGAGAACCAAAGGCTGGTAACATTGGCATATGTACTGCAGACATTAATACAGTGTTCTAACTATATTGTAGGTTCTTGAAGAAGAAGAATGTGGACAAGGAAACCCTGATAACTCAGTTTTCTTAGACTTCTGAAAGGTATTTGAGAAGATCCCTTGCAGAAGGCTTTTGAAACACTTAACTGCCATAGTTTCCATAAAAATAAACAGCTGTTTAGAGATAGGAAATTAGGGCAACTGTAAACGGCCAGAGAGGAGGTGTATGACTAGTATACCCTTTCAGGAATCTGTGCTGAAGTTCATGTTTTTCAGTAGATTCATACATGATTTAAAAGAGATATTTTACCACAGTAACAAAGTTTTCTGATGATCCCTATTTATTCTGAATGCCATAAATAAGGGCTGACTCTGAAAAATTATGCAAGGACTTTACAGTTCAGAATGACTGGGTGATAAAATGTCAGATGAAATTCAGTATTAATAAATGTTAAATATTAATTGATAAATTAATAAATTGAGGAGAGAATAGCTCTAACTCCAGCTTAAAAACTGAGAGATGCTAATTGTAGATTTCACTTCCCAAACATGGGTAAGATTTCTCTTTATGGAATGCAAAATGTTTTCTCCTCATAGACAGGTATAAAGAGGAATAATGAAGAATCTAGTTTCTATACCATTTGAAAACACTTGAAATGAAGAGCTTTGAGCAGAATCCAACATAAACCTTCTAATTGTAACCACTTGTACCGGTTGATGGAGTCTACAGGGGAGAAATGCTATGATATTTAAGAATCAAGATGATTTTTTTTTTTTTTTTAAATCAGAGACTTTTGCTTTCTTTAAAAGCATTGTAAGTGTATAAAACCAAGTTTGTTTAGAGTTAATTTTCAGTGTGTGATCTGAACAACCAGAACTGGTTCTCAAGAGCAATAGTCAGTCAGGATGAAGCTAACAATGCCATTAAAGGCTTAACTTACAGAAGACAACTTACCCTATTTACAAAAAGAAAAATACGACAGCATAGAAAACCATATTTATTCCATAAAACTATTTCAGCATTCTGTGAAATAAGGAAGTAGTTAATGGTTATTAAATATTCCTAAATACAGTGAAGATACATGAGGAGAAATATAAATGTGATTAGAACTGCTAGCAACAGGTTCAACTTTACATATCTAAATGCAACAGTGACACTGATTTGACATTAAGCATTGACAAGTAGTACAAAAGGCATCTCTCACTGTCACATCCCTTTTCCTGGCTACTCTTGGCTGGCTATAGGTAATGGTAGGCCACAAATGAGCTTTAAGATACATCAGTGCATTATTGAAAGCCATGGTGGGGCCAGACAAATCCCTCTGTTCCCTAAAAGTAAGGGAACTCTCAGATGACCTAGAGGCAGCTTTGCTTGCCACCCCAGGGGTGTGTGCCTGGGTTCTGTTCTGCTCTCTGCCACCGATGCAGTTTGTGGTGTGGGGAAAAATAAGCCTCCTTCTACCTCTTTACCTGTCTGCAATATGAAAATAACAATACGTATACTTCAGACAAAAAAGATATTCTATTATGTGTTTCACATCAGAACTTTCATAATACCTCTACAAAGTACTTTGCTATGTAAAGTACTTTGTAGACTACTTTACAAAGCATAGTATGTATATACAAAATATATATAATAGTATATGTATATATACTGACCATATATATGCCATGTATCTCAACTCACGAATCTTTGCTCTAGTTTAAGTGACTCAGAAAATGGGTTTACCTACATCTTCTGTGAAAGGGAGTAAAAAGTAATAAAACTTCAAAGCATCCACATTTTCAGATTTTGTATTTCTGTATTTTTAGTTGGATTCCTTACAAGTTTGACATATACAGGGTCCCCCCCACAACTTTTATGCCATGCAATGACTACATTTATAAACTATTTTATCATGTTTTGCAACATAAAATATATTTCAAACTTTTATTTGGAGAAAAAAAAATATAGTTTGAACATTTTTATCTTTGAGAAATCAGTGCCTTCAACCTGACGATCTTCTTTTTTTCTCTGAATTTCCAAAGGAAAGAGTGTCTTTCAATGTGAGAAACAAAACAAAGCAGTTATTTTTCAAATAAATAAAATTCTTTCATATTATTTTAATCACATTTCAGGTATTTTAGGAAAGAAACCATGCCTGTTCATTTCAATTATCTGCCTTTTGTTAGTCATTCTCTGTTTGCATAACCAGAAGAAAATTTGCTGAAAGGATTTGGTCGTACAGTAACTCACAGATTCATTAAAGAATGTAATTTTCATCTTTAATGATACAGTGTTCAAAAAGTGTGAACTTTAAGCAAGGACAGGTGGCCAATAGATTTCTCCATAAATCATTAAAATATAGTATATAATTCTAATATTTAATGTAAAATGTTTTTAGAGAACAGCTCTTTACTAATATTTTCCTTTGATGAACATGCAGAAGAAAAAGCTGCTTTTAAAACCGTTCTATCTGTGGAGTTATTTTTCTGTCTTTCTTTTATCCCTTTCCCCTCCATCATATATATTACCCTGCATAACAACCAATTGATTCACCCTTTCACAGTAGAAATATGGTAGTGGTCTAGAAGAAGACTGGTTAATCTGATACAACTCACCCAGTGGGACACTTTAGAAACAGTGATATGTGTAAAACATAGCTGAGTTTATTGTGGATGCAGCTGAGTCATAGAAATGTATAGCTCTAACTACACTGCTATATTACACAGTCATTCCAGTTTTAAAAACTCTTAGGAGTACACACTTCCAGGTTCCTTGAGATGGCAGTGCGTTTTTCTAATATTACTATGGCTTTAATTAGAAAGAAGACTTTATAATTGACAATACTTAAACTCTTCACACATTAAAGCCAGTACAGAAGCTTTTTAAAATAAAAAATAAGCACTGTACAATAAAATAAAGCAGAACCAACAACTAGATTTAGCTAGCATATTCTTGAATATGTTCTAGCATCATAAATTATGATTTGATTTAAAAGACTATCTATCAAATCCATATAAATATCCTTACCTAGCAGTCTTTAATGCTAAAAGCTGTGTAACAGCTGAAGCTTCCAGGTAATTATTTCTAAGCTAGATACTGGTCTCAGCAAGACTTTTAATCTTAACGGAGTAGTTGCTGTCTTGCAGTCTTTTCTGAAAAAATGATTTCAGCTTTCAAAAAAAAATGATACTACTATAAATATATTTGGATGGTGTTGGAAATACAGATTTAAAGAAATGACACGGTTTCTCTATTTATGTTTCCCTGTCAGGGAGAAAAACTGTAACATGGTTTTCATAACCTTTCACAAGTGTCATTTGCAGAGTAACCATTCTGAATATTATATTTGCCTTTTGACATTTTCCAAATCTACAGCAAGATAGAGATAATGACATCTATAATTAATCTTTTTAAATGGAGAAAAATTGAATGAAAAAGGCACCATTCTGACCCTTCCAACACTCTCATTTCAGTATTACCAGGCTCTAAACTACATTCCCTTTCCCCTTGTCCAAAACTGTATTTGACTCTATACATTCTGCATCACAAATCCAATGACTCCATTTTGTTCTATATCAACATGGTACTGAATTATTTCAGGAAAAAGGACAGCAATGATACCATTGCCAACCAATGACAAAACAGAAACCAAGTTTAACTAATATGAGCAGCCATTAGTATAGGTGTAATATGGGGATTTAAGAATCATAATACCTAACTAATAAAGGATGATGGTTCAAAATAATATCTCAAGGTACTGGTCTGAAGAAACAGCGAAAGACAAAACAATATACGTGAAAGACTAGGTGTTTGAAGAATAGAAATTTTAGTTTTAGTGGTATTATAATTGTATTAAAATAACTTATTACCATTCGCATAATGTTTGAATACATAAAAACTTCAAAATTAATATTTTCTTGAATACCAAAATTTTACATACAACATTAACTGTTCAGACAGAACTCCCAGTTTAGATAGATATATGCAAAGTAATGGGAATGATGACAGAAAAGATATCTAGTGGATAAATATGACAGCTCTAGAATAAACAAAAGGACAAAAAGAAACGTAATTCCCCATGTTTCACCTCTTGATTTCTCCTGCCATTTTAGACTAATTGATTTATACAGTAATGCATTTAAATAATAAATACACAAAATCAGGTAAGAAAATGCCACTTCACATTTCAAAGCCCAACAGTCACATTGTAAAGAGAAAAACACTGACCAGTATATTCTCCTGGATTATTGCATGTACCAGGTGACTGAAGGCATTAGCTGTCTGGTCTTATACCTTAAAATTTACTCATGTTTCCCAAAATCTTCATGAAATGTACAGTGTCATGTTTTATTCCTTAATTAGTAACTTACCAAAAATCTACACCATATAAATGCAATATTAGGAATTTTTCTTTTCCACGTGTTCACCTACTTTTTATCGGGATAATGAGCTCAGGAATAACAGGAAGAATCTTGTTTCCACCATGTTCCAGCAAATCATGGATTCCTCGACGAGCAAAAAAGTCATATGGAAATGTCATTTCACAAAGCCCATCAAAAAACAAAGGCAGATAGTAATGATAGTCCAGCTTTTCAATCTCTACCTGAAAATACAAAAAAAATAAAAAAATAAATGCAATTTTTCAATACTAACATAATGTGATCAGGCCAAGAGAGAACTCCTGTGATCTACACAGGTAGTAAATAATAATTAATTTTCTATCACTGCAGAATATCATTAAGCCTCAAATATAGTTTATGGCCAGATATTGAAATCCAGAAATATTAAACCTAAAGGGAAGAATGAAAATGAATATGCTCCCTTATATTTTCAATTTTTGATACACCAGTGATATTAATGCTTACAATCATCTTACTTTGTAAGTTACCCATAGGAATACAACCAGCCATTTAAAGAATAACATTTGGTTTACTTTAGAAAAATCTGATCTTCACATCTTCATTTGGACACTCAAAAGAACAACAAAAAGAAAGAATCCTGTAACCAACAAGTATCCAGCGCAGGACAAATATCAATATTTATACAGAATTCCCAACTTCCTAGAATATTGACCTAATTTTATTTCCTTTTCATTTCACAAGCAGAATTCTCAAGAAATTCCATGTGGCTCTACTGTGAAAAAAGGTAAAGATATTAGGTACCTATTTCTAATAGGAACCTCACTCCAATTCTTAAACACAAAATGTGCTAACCTTCCTAAGTAATAGACTTTGTGAGGGATTTTGCATTCTTAGTTTTCTTCTGTTTCCCTCTTCTACCCATCAGCACTCTGATATTATACACACTCAGGGCAGTCAGAGAGAACCAGAACTTGTTTGCTTTCAGGCTGTCAAAGCTCTGAATACAGCTGAGAAGTGGGTCAACAGCAAAGCACTGTCTCTGGTCAGAATGCAATCATCAAAATCACCTGGAGATCAGTCCATCTCTTTAGACATCCACTTCTATCTCTAAAACACTACTTACACTACCTAGGTTTTCCAGTGAGATTACATTTTGGAATTGTGTATATGCTGCCTCCTTCACATCTAACAAACTTTGTCACATAGACCAAGCTGAAGCTCCAAATATCCTAAAAAAAAAATTGTCAGGTTAAGTAAAAAAATACCCAGCTCTTCATTTAGGGCCAATAATCACATTCTCATATGAATTGTGGAAGAAAAAACTGAAATAAAGCAGTCAAGAATTGAACTTGGGTTTTATACTTGTGTAAATCCTATAGTCAGCAAGTAGCAGACGTACATTCCCTGTTCGCAACCATGATTGATTTTCTTCCCTGCTTGACTTTGAGCAGATCTGAATCCTGGTCTTATGCATTTTAGCTACTGGCTTGACTGCTTCAGTCTTTCATGTTGACACTGATCCATTCATGATAAATGAAAAGTAATTGGAACAGATATTTGAAAGTAAGTCCATTACATTTGCTTTGAGCATCTTACTATTGGCACACATAATGCCAATTACATACTTGCATAGTCTCACATGCACTGATTGTTAATCTCTGATAGGAGACTAAAAAGAACTATTCACCTACGGGAATGAAGTCAAGTCACTGTACTGAACAATGCAGAAGCAGCAGCAAATGAAACTCACATTTCCAATCTTCACACCACCATATATGATGGCTTCTCTGTAATTTTTACTTATTGGCTTTTTGTTTCACAAGGAAGAAGACCTTTATCAAATGATTTTAGGGTAAATATCCCAGGGTCAATTAGTGAGAAAGTTCAAAAGTAACTATACAAGGCAGCTGTGTATGAAGATCTTTACAAAACAAGAAGCGGAAGACGTTTAAATTCCTAAATTGGTGAGGTTTCTATTTCTTAAGGACATTCAGCATGGTACAGACAATACTCCTGAGATGGTAAAAGAATCCTGCCCCCAAAGTCACTGGGAACAGAAGACAACAATCCAGCAAGTAGAAAATTCTGGTGACAAGTCTAACGCAGAGGTAAAATTGTTCATTACAGTGAAAAATCTGTATGAGGTATGAAATAGCCAGGTGGTCAAAAAATCCTTGACAAAAGAGCAGGACCAAGAAGCAGCACTTTTTTTTCCTGTTCTCTATCAATAGAACAGTAAGATGTACTTCACTATTTTTAACTTTTAAATTGCAGTTTATAAGATAATTAGATTGCATTTTTTGTTATTCCATGTTCTAGTTTCAGAAAATTAAAAACAAAACCTACTACAGCTACTTGTCTCTGGGGAAATCTTTACAACGTGAAAAAGAAAGATGTTTTTTTTGAAACTGGGGTAGAGAGCATTTCACAATGAAAAACACCTCCTTACCTGGTGTTTTGACAACTCTTTCAAAATTTCCAACTAATTCCATGGAAAAATATCCTTGATTCATACACATCTGTGTTAAACTACTGAATCAGAATTTGCAACTATTTTGTTCAAAACACATATAGTAGAATCTCTCATTTATTTTCTCCCACTCTTCACTAATATCTCCTCTAACTGTATCTACCAGCTGTCTTTCTTCTCATAGATGTGTTATTTCTCATACTCTGAGCAATTTTTCTCAGCTGCTCTTTGTCCGTGAAATGTGTTTTTTCTGTTTCAGATGTAAAGAAAGCCCATGTGTTCCAAAGTGTGTCAGTGTTTTTCAGTGATAACAACTGATCAATAGAAGATATTACCTTTATCTACCAACTCTGTCTTAGAGTTATACATCATATATACATAGGAATGATCTATTAACTTTAAGGTGAATATGACTTCTGAGTTTAAAAACAAGTCTGATTTTTATACATGACAAAAATTTTTATTATGAAGAAAGATCTCCACAAAATGTAGGTATGAGAAGCTGAGATGATTATAAAGCATTTGTGTGTACTCCTCATTTCTCAGTTAGTTACAAAACCATAAGTGGTTGGCAACTGGTACGGCTCAGAAAAGGACTCTAATTTATAACTCATTTCTTGAAGTGTCAGCTGTCCAAGCATACAGTCAATTTTTACTTAGTATTTTGTGCTCTATTATAACTCCCACAATATGGAAGCCAGAAATATTTTGTCTTACATTCTATGGCGTGAAACCCTTTCCTTCCGTATTTACTACTTAGCTTTTAAAAGTGGCTATTATACAGCTGTTCAGAGAAAAATGTGTTTTTTCTGATTACACCCACAAAATTCTTTTGTTTTTCACATCCACCCACAAAAAATGCTGATTAAAGCACAAATTCTTGGTAAAACTTGTCCACATCAGACAATAGTGCTGCAACTATGGATTTTACAAAGAAATCTCACAATAATTATTACAAAATTCTGTACTAGTGGTTTGCAAGTTTTGAGAACCCAGACTCCAAATTTTCAGTAAATAGGCCAACTAACAAAAATTGATATATTATCATAAAATATGATCACACGACAAACCCAACAGTATTATCAGTAAAATCTTCTGTTTCGTGAAACTTGAACTATACTAGAAGCTTCCTAGGTGAAAAAAACAACACACAGTTTATAATTGTTGTTTTTTCAATCTGTTTAACCAAGGTGCACAGGCT
This sequence comes from Thinocorus orbignyianus, assembly GCA_013400375.1. Lineage (NCBI taxonomy): Eukaryota > Metazoa > Chordata > Aves > Ciconiiformes > Thinocoridae > Thinocorus > Thinocorus orbignyianus. Next base: position 179,913 of record VXBW01002694.1, on the reverse strand, counting down.
GGGAGAAAACTAATAGCAGTATTACAGTTAATTTGTCCAGCAGAATTTTGAATTTACTGCATTCCCTATTACCTCCATGTTAGTTACAAGACTAATGCTGTCATTAATAAAAAAGTTGAGAAAAGCTAGGGAGAGATATTGTTCTATTTTATTTTATTTTTTATAGCAAGAAATAATTCATTTTTTGCATAATATTCTCTGTATCTTGATGTCCTATTGCTCTTTTAAATGGAATTGGAACACAATATCATTGAAGTCTGAAAACACTTAAGAGGAGTATGATATGAAAAGGTTCCCAACTATGATGTGCACCTTAAAGTAATTGTAGTTTTAAACTCTTTTGTCTTTCTTATTTTGGGGGAAAGATAATTATTTGGATAGCAGTTGCTACTATCAATGGTGATGGACCTCCATATGATAACCAAAACATTTTCTTTTTAGTTGCTACACCTCAAGGTGATCAATTTAAACTTACTAGGGTTACTGAGATGAGGACATTTAATAGTCAAGAAAGTCATATTATTGCCTAAACAACTAGAGAAGCAATGATTGGGTGAGATATGGGGGCAAGGAGAAGGAAGATCTAAATTTGTGTGAACTCCTCCCCAGCTAGAGAGAGGGTAAAAAAATAACCTGAAACCTCTTCCTAGAAATGCAACCTAAGAATTATTTTTTTATTAAGGAATGGGTTCTGAGCTATATACGTGAATCTCTGACAGTCTGTGAGCTATGTCATCCAGAAGACAATCTAGGACATTGCTGGGGGGAGGGGATTCTATCCTTGTATTTTCATACATCTTTTTAATTGTACTGCCTGGATTTAGATTTTATAAATTAACACTTCCCTGATAATGCAGATCAGGCAGGTCTTGGCAATATACAGGAGGAACAGTGTATCATACAGGAAAGAACAGGATGACAAACCCCCCCGGATTATGAGATATAGGCCTTATAGTATGACATTCAATGTTCAATTGACAGACTAACAGCATGGATATCTGCTACAGCATACAAGTTCCTCAGTGTGATACAGTAAGACAGGAAAAAGAGTTGAGCAGACTCATGAATCATTATGAGCTACCAATATGACACAAACAGGAAGAAGGCAAATATTGTTTAAATGTATGAGATATTTCTAGTATAGATAGTAAAAGCATCAATGCTACTACACAAGGCAGTTGTGAGAGCTCACATATTATTATGATTAATTTCTGTAAGACAAAATACCTAGATTTTATTCCCCTTAATTCTTCACTGGAAATAACAGGGACAACATAGTATATATGAATACCC
>VXBW01002694.1:154200-178554 GCA_013400375.1 Thinocorus orbignyianus | reverse complement strand
AAAAAAAAAAAGGTAAAAGAAATTAAGGTTTTTAAACTTGTTCTCATTTATTAGGATTCTGACCATGTTAGACTACCCGAGTCAATTGATTTCTAAGAAAGCATGTAAAAAACTATTATTCTAATACAGCAAGTAGCTGTAGACTACACTGAAAGGATTGCTTTCTTTTAACTGGTGGGTACAATTAAAAATAGAAGATAAATACACCCTGAGACAAGTGCTCTGTAAACATGACTCTGACAAATGTGGAACGTACTCGAGAATTGCAAATAATGGACCTCACGATAACCTCAGTGGCAGACAAAAGTATCTCCACTTCATCAGAATGTATGCTTATATAGTTACATACTTCTTGCCGCTCAAAGGCTTGCTGACGCCTTGTTGGATACACCCAATTGTTTCATTTTTTTTCCTTCCATGATTTATTGATATGTTGTAAGGGTTCCACAAGTACATTAAATGTGAAACTTTAGATTAAGATAGAGAAGAATTATTTCTCTACATTTGCTAATCTCTCTTATTTGCCTAATATGAGCACTACATAGTGAGTAAAGATAATTTGCCCTTATAATACCCATGTAATATTATATATATCATATACGCCTACTTTGAGAGGTGAGTGGGAATTAATGACTCCATAGGGGTCCATAACCCTTGTCACAGATTAAGTTACACCCTCTGCTGCAATAGCTGACAAATCCCCCCCAGCTGAATTTAGGGAACAGCAAGATGCAGAAGGTAAACTCTATTCCTTCACTACAGAACGCATAAAGGACTATCACTGTGAAGAAGAAACTGGCAATTATGTAGACATGTAATTAGACACCAGTAGGCACCTCTCCGCTGAAAAGGAAAGTAGAAAGGATAATACAGTCCCAGGAGCAGGCAAGGGAAGGAGGTTAGGTAGAGTCCGAAGGAAGAAGGACAACATGGAGGTGGCTGCAAGACTCTCCCAGTACCTTTATAAGGGAGACGTATTGATCTTTGTCTATTTACTTCATGCAATATGGAGTTCATTTTAAACTTTATCAGAACAAGAATGGACCAGTTTGTCCATCCTAACAAAACACATACAATGCAATATGTCTGTATAGAACTAATTTTAAATTGACTTTTTTAAAAAAATAGTTGCTCAAAGAATGCTTGATACCATTTTGATAAGATGAAACCTAACACTCTTATGTTATTTTCAATAATTAATTGTGAGGGTGAATCAGGAGAGATTGTCAAGTGATTTTATCCTGTTTGGAAAACTAGTAGCCAAGTAATTGTTTTCTTATTTTTTGGCATTCATTTCCTTTCTCTTTACCAATTATTCTTGCAAAGCTGTCTGTCAAAATAAATTGATTTTTTGGGAGTTTAATAAAAATAACAAAAAATAGAAATATTAGACAGGAACTTTGGGATAAAGGCACATGGAATAAAATGTTTCTGGGAGAAGTTTAAAACAACTATCTGAATATTTATATTGTTTTAATAATTAAACCATAGCATAAAATATCAGAAAACCTTCTACGATGTAATGCACAACTAGAATTGTCCATCCATCCAATTTTGTCATAAGTTTCAGACACACACATAGTGAAAAACTGGCAGGTTTATGGCTTCACAAATTGTGGAAGCTTATAAAACATGTCATTAAACATTATCATTTGCATTTTCACACACAGTATTTTTTTAAAATATAATAAAAAAGATGAAATCAAAAGGCTCAAATGCAAATCAGATCAGTTATTTTTCGAAGAGCATTCTATGAGACTGTTCCTATCACCTTTCAACTCTTGACATTTATCTCTAGGTAGGAAAGTGGGCAAAATGGCCATAATAAATAGTATAAAATAGTGGCACTGTGCTCACTCAGCCCAACAGAAAAGAAGAGGTATTACTTCAAATGCTTTAAGATGAGGCTACTTTTATACCTTACTTTGGAGAGGTTATGCATTTTCAAAGTTGATTCAACCAGGAAATAGGTGCATTTTGCAGCGAACGTGTTTATCTATATAAAGGTAACTAAACTATTTTTTTTTCTAAGCCTTTCTCATTATTCCTTTACCCTGAGCAACATAAAGGGGTTACTGATGGTTCCCTGCAGGAATAGACATGGTATATTCTTACTCACAAATTCCAAAAGTGCATTGCCATGGGGAATTTCTGAGCATTGTCAGAGAAAAAAATAGCATACCTATTATAAATCTGTTCCAATCTGTGAGTTTTTAGATTTTATTCCTATACCACTGAGATTGGAAAACTTCTTACCTCACATTTTATTAAACTCCAAGAATATAACTGTGTATTTGTGGATAACATTATTATTACATAAGGAAAATTGTACAAAACAGGAAGGAAGCTATAGTCCTCAGTCCATTCATTTCTTACTGTACAGTTAATCTTCGTGATTTCACACAGCATTTGGATAATTCTCTTAATGAGAACAACCTACTTTTCAGGTTGATTTTTAAAAAATGAATTTATACTTCTCAGAAGTTTATGAAGTACTGAGAAGCTTGTTTACAACACTAAATTAAAGGTTCTACAAGTCTCTTCCTCTTATGAAATAGATTTGCTATACACAGAGAAGAAATCTGTAGACTGTACTCTGCAGATTCAGCTTGTTGAAAGCAATCTCAGGTACAGTTTTAAGAGTTAACAAAATAATAGATAAAGGATATCTGGCTCTGTAGATATTAAATTAGGATTTCAAAAAGCTTTCAATAGAGTTCTTTTCAGGAGATTATTAAGTTAGTAGCCACAGGAGGCAAAATGAAGTCCTTTCATGAATTAAAAGCTGGTTACAGTAGAAGAAGCAAACAGGCTAATGGTGGAGTGCCCTGGGGATTAGCAGAAATGATGCTGCTCAGTATATTATCGCAGGCCACAACAGTTTTAAATTAAAAGTATTACTCAGAATTATAGAAGTCATGGAATATTGCAAAGAATTGAAATTGGCTGAAAAAGTGAAATTATTCACTATTCAATGGTAAAGATATAATACAAAATAAAAAAAGTAAAAACCAGAAATTACTTTTGCAACTTACAATGCTGCAGCTTTTGGCAATTGCATCAATTAATATTAAGGCCACATCATGCTGATAACTGTGCAAACATAAAGGAAATGTGCTTCTTATTTCAAAGACTTGCAGTTAACAGTCTGGTCTGATTTGTAAAAAGCCCAGCCTGAGGCAAAGGTCAACAACACAGGCAGTATTAAGAAACATTACTTTCTAGTATGGATACTTTCCTGAATAAAAGTTGTTAAAGCCATGAAAAAAAATGCACGCTTTTTTAAATTTCATTTTTATGATACTAACTGCTACCATCTTGAATCTTCTGGAAGCCATAAAACATTCTGAATTGTGAAGTATCATTTTGTAAGAGGACTTGAAGTGATACATACAGTGCCAGCCAAGGAAAGATGATAAAGATTTTTACGGACTTTAGTAACACAATCTTCTTCAAGAGCTTCAGGGGAGAAGTTCATTATATTCATATAAAAGATGAGGCTTATCTGGGAGGAAAGTGAGAACAGTGAGAACAGAGCTCCCCCTATGAGACTTGCTGTCTGGTTGGTCTGTCAGCAGAATGAGTCCTATCTTGTATATTATCCTCTCTGAGGGGAGCATTCCAGGAGGAAGATGTTTGCAACAGAAGGGCAGGTCATCCTCTGGTGACTCGTTTTGGTTCCACTAATGCCACATCAGCACCTCAATGTGCCACATTGGCCTACTTAGGAGTTCTTGATTGGAGCTAAATAAAAGTTTCTGCTAACTGACTGAAATTATCTGAGCTGTGACAAAGGTAAGAACTCCTCATAGATGGTTGGTGGGCAACTTCATCTAATTTTGGATTAATGTAAGTTTGCTACTTTTGATTATACCCTTTCCACAATTAATCCAATGGACGCACAGAAGCTAAGATCTGCCGTATTTTAAATGCATATAGTAAAATCTAAGCGATTTTTAGCATGGGTTCAGATGAGAAAATAATTTGTCACAGCAAATTGTGTTACACAAAATATGTCAAAGCAAGTCATTACTGTCAGCACATTTGCTTAACTTCTAAAAGGGAATCAACACACCAATATCAGTTTAAGAATCAAAACACTGACATCCAGTCAATCTCCTGCCAGCCTTAAACTATTCCATTTTAAAAATCATCACAAACATAAGATGCACAAACTACTTGACATTCCTCCACTTCCTAGAAGCTCTAGCACAGGGCTCCCAACTGAACTTTGTTTTCATACTGATTAAGCTTAATTAAAGAACAAATGTGTAAAAGTGACCCAATTGTATACAAAAAGAAGTGACTCCTAATTATATATCTATAAAGCTAATGTAACTTAGTAACAAATGAAATTTCAATGAGTTCGAGAAACGTTTAGTTTGCACCCAGCAGACTTTGCTCAGTGTATGTATTTTAATGGTATTTCATGTAAATAGTAATCAGTGATATTTAATAGTATTTAGAATATTATATATGGCAAAATGTATAAAAATACTTGGTTTTTTGTGAAGGTGGATAATGTTACTGCAGTAACTGGAATATTTTAAGATGTGTATGGCTCTTTAACATCTGAATTCTTCACTCTCCTGGAATTGAAAAAATACATTTCCAGCAAGATGAAGTCAAGCATAAATAAAGAGTGTATGGCCTACCTTGTGGCTTCTTCAGAGCTACAAGAACTAGATTAAGCTCGGTACTGATTAACAGGATCTTTAAAGGGGGTAACTTTTGTTAAATTCTTAATGATATTTAAGGGCAAGGGATTTTCAGAAAGTGCCAAGAATCTGTAAGGAGTTCATGGCATATGTTGACAAAGTAACTGGATAACTGATTGTCTTTTGACTGACATCTCTTGAAAGTCACCCCCTGACTTTTAAAATGATTGTGGTACATCCATTTGGGAATCTGCTCCACTGGCCCTATAGGCTCATTTGGTTCAATTTCCCATCTATGAAAATCGTATTTCTCCCCAGGAAAGAGGAATGTCTGAACAATTCCAGATAACCACCCAGAATCCAGAAAGACAATAAAATGTATTGGGACAGATACCATGAATGCTCTATATCTAGGCATCTTATGAGCCTTACGAACCTTGCATCTTATAAGCAAAGAAGTTCTGCAATCAAATTTTTCTGAGGCAAGTTGGACAAAGCGGGACCACAATGTGTGAATTCCCACTAACTTCAGGAATAATACAGAGGAAAACCAAAACATTCCTGCTGCTTATAAGTCCATCTGAGAAGGAGAGTGGACTCTCTAAGTTTTGGAACAGAAGATCGTCTAAGAAGATCAGGTCAACCACCAGAAATCCATGGCCTTCAAGTCTTGGAAAATGGCTCTGGAATTACTTCACACTTTTCAGTCATGATCTGGTCGAATGAAATACCTAAGACAATATGTTAGCAAAGCTGAAAGGTCCCCAAAGGTAAAATCCAGACAGGTGAATCAAGTACTAAAGGAAACAATTCCAGACATTGACAGAGCCTCAGAAATGGAAGGGAATACTGCACCATCTGCTGGCTGATACCAAACACTGTGAAGGAGGTGTCCTCTGTTTCAAGAGCAAACTATGAAACAAGATAACCAGGATATTGTAAATTTCAAGGTCAGATTTTTGCTACAAACAGACTGGGCTACCACAGAAAAGTTAAAACCCTCCCTCTTTGAAAAACACTGCTATTCCAAGGAAGAAAAACCTCAACACTAGCACATAATTTTCAAAACTGGTAATCTATAGTGTCACTAATAGATAATTGCATGAGCTGCATCTATACTTAAAAATAAAACAGGGCGGGAGTCATTCTCTAAGCCTGATGCACAGCATTATGGAAGAGAGAATTTCTGTAGAGCTAAATACTTTGATGTACAAGACAGGGTGGTTGCCTTTAAATCGTCTGTTGTGAGTAGTCTTAGTAGTTGCTTGCCCTGAATCATTGATGAGCATTGTCTAGGCAAATAAGGCTCGGACAAAATCAGAAAAGGGACTGTGCTATTTGCATATTTAACAGTGTTGTGTCAATGCTCAAGGCCATATTATGACCCTGTTAGTTTTCTAGGATAAATGTGGAGGTTGGCTTGACTTACACAAACTGAAGTGGAATGAATGACACTTTTGCAAAAAAATAAATCAATAAAAGTCTACTTGCATAACTGTTTAATATTATATTAAACATATCAAAACATACATGAGCAAAATGTTTGGTGTTGGTGTATCACTCAAGATTATTAAGCAAGTTGAGTTGATCAGACAATATTACTCCTAAAAAGTTAAAAATAAATCCTCCTTTAGGAGGAGATTGCAGTCGCTTGTGGCATCTGACATGAGTGTCTGTGAAATGAGTCACTGAACACAACTGTTACATTAATGGTGTCACTGTAAATGGCATTTCACAGTTGGAAAGAAGTGCTCAGATTACTTTCATTCAATACATCCATATTACCTTCAATGACTTTTTTTGGACATCATATGTTGCCAACAAATTCAACAGAAACATTAATATTGAAATTATTCATTTGCTTCTTTGTGGTATATTCATTTACATGTGATAATTTATCTAGTCATAGCCGTTTGGGTTTCTGTGCAAAATACCATGCCAGCCCAAACAAATTTACTTCAGATGTTGTATACAATTTTAGTGTTATGATAACTGAGTATACTAATACCAATCAGATATTTCAACAGATTCTTATGAATTTGTTAGCCATAACAAACCTACTTAAGGATATAAAAATACAGCATTTCAAAGGGGACAGCTGTTTATTAAACATTGACTTAAGATATTGAATGTATTTTTGGTTGCTTTATTAAGCATTTATTTGCTCTTTCAAGAAAACTTTCTAAACTATATTCATCTCAGTGGAATTGAGTAAGTCCCTGGAAGGACTTCACAGTTTTGGTGAAATCTGAATGGAAAATATTTAAACATATTGTAATCCCTAAAGCTTCTTTATGTTGGGTTAGAAAAGTAACAGACAAAATTGTCTTTGAAACTTAAAATATAAGGAAGCCTCTACAATGAGGGTAAATCCAATGGTCACTTCCTTAAGTTCAAGTGCAATTTCTTACAGTAAAATGTGTTATTCTTACTTAGCAACTGAATGAGTGGGTAAAGGATTATTTTCTAATTAAATCCATGACTAGCAACTCTAATTTAAATGTCATAGCATGGGTCTTTTTCTCTTTGGTTTAATACATTTTATGTTCCTTAATTATACTTCTTTTGTTTCAATACTAAATTTAGCTTAACAATTTATATTCACATGTTCTGTAATGCTGAAAATATATAGATTGACAGGTTTTTAATTTGTTAATAGAGTCCATATTATTGAGAGTCTAGATAAATTTAAAAAGGAAAATTAAAGTTGGTGCTTAATATTATAAGGTAATACATGACATGGATGTATTTAGAAAGCATAAACTATTTTGAGGTATGCCATTACACATTCTCTTTTCTGTGTAACTGATGTATACATCAGAATTGCCACTATGAAACATGATGGCTTTGTTTATATTGCATTAGTGTAGTGCATTTTTCTACTGTAATAGGGCTCTTCAATATTTAAAACAACAAAGAAACAATTCAGAATTATTTTCCAAAGATTCCAGAATCCTTCTTACATTTTGTGGATCTACTTTGAAGGCATATCTATAGTTTTTATGGAAACCGGTAAAATATTCTTTTTAAAATACATGTACTTAAGGTCTGAACATACTGCAGACACTGTAGCAGTGGTTGCTAGCATAAAATCCTAGCACAGACATATGAATAGACAATGAATTGAAGATAAGACAATAGAATTTTGAATATATGTTAATAATAAAAATATTTTTCATTTGTATAGCAAATTTAATTTTTTTTTCCAAATTTAAATTTTTTTAAAAAAATTATTCTCCCTGGTAAGGCCTCACTCCGAGTACTGTGTTCGGTTCTAAGCCCCTCACTTACAAGAAGGACATTAAAGTGCTAAGAAGTCATCAGAGGAGAGCCACCAAGCTGGTGAGGGGTCTAGAGAACAAGCCATACAAGGAGAGGCTGAGGGAACTGGACATGTTTAGTTTGGAGAAGAGGAGGCTGAGGGGAGACCTTTTTGCCCCCTACAGCTACCTGAAAGAAGGTTGGAGACAAGTGGGTGTTGGCCTCTTCTCACAAGTGAATAATGACAGGACCAGAGGAAATGGTCTGAAGTTGTGGCAGAGAAGGTTTAGATTTGGTATTAGGAAGAATTACTTTACTGAGAGGGTGGTCAGTTGATTTATGTGGAGATATGGTTTTACGTCCAATTTATAGTCTTCTCAGTTCTTGGGTCCTATGTATTTTTTTGCTAATAGTGTTATAGAGTTTGGGGATCTCTATTAGTGAAATTGTTCTTATGAAGTCTTTAAGGGAATAGAAAGTAACTTTGAAAAGCAGATCTGCTAAAGATCTGGTCATTATGCATCTAATTATTTTTCCTCAAACACCAACATCCAGAAGTCATTAAATCCTAACAATATAAATTCTGCAAAACCATGTGAAGTAAATGGAGGGGGTTAAAGATAGTTAATAAATTAGGATTTTCATTTGAATACTGAATTTCATTTGAAATTTGAATTTTCATTTGGGGTATCCTAGATAGGTTTTGATACAGAAAACTAATATAAGAGCTGAACTCAAAAAATGCATGAGAATTTGTTGATAGAGTTGCTTTAAATTAAGGCACTGCTAACATGATCAAGTGCAGAAGCTTCACAGACACTGATTTATGAACATCTCCTAATCAAACTATAGTCTGAATAAGTTTCAGTATAGTCAGACTGTGAAGAAATGTGTTAAAATTTATTCAGAAACATAGTTCAAAGGCAATGCATAGGTGATTAAATATACTATCACAACTCAGTTTGGGTTTACTGAATTTGTAGATACATGGATCAGCTAGGCTAATCTATTACAGCGCTTTTGCACAGTAGAGCTTGATAAGACATACTGCTAAAGTATAAATAGACTTCACTAATACAAAGGGAATCTCAATTTTTAGAAGCCTCAGTGATCATACAATGAAGAAATTCCTTGTACATTTTCTTCCACAGGAATCCTTTCTTCCTTAGCAATCATTATAATGTAGTGTGTTTGCTATGCAGTATAGTGTAGCCTCAGGAATCTTACTTGGAATTCCACACTCATTTTAGAGGGAAAAGAAAAAAAGAAAAAAAAAGACAGGCTACCTTGGACTGAGTCCTAAAGTAGTAGCACTACTCTCGGGCTTTAATTCCCCAAGGTATCCCACTGTCTGCTAGGTTCCAAAATAGCACTGTGTAGTGCAAAAAAATGGAATTTATGATCTATTTTTTTAACCGTTATATGAATACTTTCAGTACTGCTGTGTTATTAAAAACTAACTAAATTTTTTGCATAGCTTTATAAATTTTTATATTGTTGTAATGGTACTTCAGTAACTTAGTTTGCAGTCTGGAAGATGCTTTGAAATAAGTGTGTATGTCAGTGACAGGTTTTTTGATATTAATCTTTCTTTGGACTAAGCTGAGGTGTTTGCCCAAACCGGTACATTAATACTGTCTGTATCGTCTCAGCATTGGGGTAGAAAATGAATTTTGCTGTGGAATAAGATAAAAAAAAAAAAGCTTGTCACTACAATTTTTTTCACAGACTTTCTTTTTTAGAAATATGTTTTATATGTCAATGAACTCTTACTTGTTGCCATACTGCAATAAGCTTCCAGGCTACTTGTAAAACTCAGTTGGGATTGAAATGTACCATACAGGCTAATGTATACACATACCTATAGGAATTGTAATATAAATCCAAAAAGTAGAATAATAAATAAGAAGGAAAATAGATTCTGTTAATTTTTTATATTAACAGTTGCCAAATGAGCTGTGGAAAGTAAACTTGAAAACAGCGTGCAAAGACATTGCTGGAACACTACAGAAAACCTCAGAAAACATTCTTTTTTATTAAGTTTCCATACCACCACTAAGTATCAATATGGCCTAACAATACCATAAGAGCCACACCATTATCCAAATTTCTGCAGGAATCCAACAAAGTTATAAGAGAGTAATTACTCAAAATCCTCTTAATCATTTTTTAAAAAGAGTAACAAATGTTTTCATTATTTGAATAATCCAAATGATATTTGATAGACCAGCGGCTGCTACAATGCTTACAGCTTTGTTCCTATAATATGAAATTCAGAAAGATCAATTAAACCTTATTATATAACAACTTCATCTAACCACACCAGACAAGTATTCAAGATGGATATTCTCACAGAATAATGAACACTAAAAATAATTAAATACATTGAGATTTAAGTGATCATAATCAAATTTCAGACTTAATACTCTGTAAAGATTGATGTTTCTGTTTTTATCTCCCATGGCATTACCATTAATAACAAAAGATGCCTTCTTGACAATACCTAAACAGACCAAAAGAAGATTTTTGATATTTAGATATCTACAGTTTCATTTAAAAAAAAAAATAATCTATTCCATTCTAACCATTGAAAATTATGTCATATCATATGCAACGTCTGCTACTTCAACAGAATATTAGGGGACACGGTTTTAGGGCAATTATCTCTAGGAACTGGAAACAGAAGCTTTTTTATAACTAAGCCACTAGTTCAAACTTCAACAGTCATCTATTCAAATTCAATTGATGTTCCTAGTTCATTTTCACAAGTAAGGTGAACTTGAGGGGCAGTCAAAGGATGATAAGAATTGAGCTATCATTTCAGAAAATGAATTTACTTTCTAAAACAAGGGAGGTCATGTCTCCATTTCAGATAGAGGCAGAATGGTTAGGGAGTTTGACACCCACTGTAACCCCAAAGACTGTTATTTGAGCACGAGCTCTGTGAAGAGGAAGGAGACAGTGGAAAAAAGTGGAAAAAGAGAAAGTGATACTAACTAGCAGGTTTAAAAAAAGAAATGCAAATTTGCCATTCTGAGTCAGAGCAGCAAACCATCTCACGCCTCATTCTGGCTAATATGGATACTTGAGAAGAATGAGCAAGAAATGCTTCTTAAAAGCATGTTTCTCTCCAACACTGACAAATTAAGCTTATGAGCAGGATGCCTGTATCTTTCAAATTTTCAAAATTTTATTTAACCAACACTTGAAGTTCTGATTCTCGATATGAATAATTTCTTTGCCTCAGTGGTTTCCTGCAAGGGTACAGTATAAAAATTTCTTATATTTGGTCTATTCCTAATTTCAAACTTGTAAGCATTGTAGTTTCTCTCATCCCTATTTAGAAGTATTTTGTCTTCCAGTGGAGTATGTCGTCAAATAAAACTACAAGAGAGAAATTTCAGTAGTATCCAATCCTTTGATTTCTAATGACCAAACTTAAGTTCTTATGTGTACTGACTGTCTGGTTAGTACACTGAGTCTGTCACCAAGGTATGGTTTAAATTGCATGTGGAACAAGAATAGCTTCCAGCACCTCAGCGCTGGATAATTCTTAGATACTTCCAGACTCCATGTTAGGGAGAAAGTAGGAGAACATGTACCATTTCCTCTCTCAACTTTCATCCTCCTTCAGGGGAAAAGGCACCTAAACAGGAAGGCTGGAAAGCATTCCCTGTAAAGCCAGTGTCCCAAGATATACTCTGGCAAGCACCTATTTCACCGTTTAGAAATACTGTAAGCTTTTACCATCATACTCATGATAGTTTTATTCAGTGACCAGTAAAGTCTAGGGAACTACTTGTTAGTGGGTCAGAATCTAAGTCCTCAACTTATTTCAAAGGCTCATTAACTCCACTAATTTTGAAATAATGGATTATTGTCATGTATTACCAAACTGATGAAATATCCTGATGTACCAATTTCATGGTACAAAGGAGACAATTTTACATGAGCAGTAGCTCCATCACGGTTCAGTCAAGGATCTTTTACTAAAAATTTATATGGAGTCTAATAAACTTTATTTTGAGAGTTCTCTCACTCTTTGTGAGACCAGAACAGTAAGAACTCGCATTTCATCTTCCTCTGTTTGGGGCAAAACTGCCTGAGTAAGACTGGCTCTATCAGAACTAGACTTCTGGAATCATTTATCCAGGTCTACATTTCAGGAGCAAAGTTAAAGGCCTTTGTTTTTTAACTTGAATTCTGCATGGTTGGTAACGCATTACTGTATACATTTACTCATTAGCATGAGAAGAGAAAATTATTGATCAGCTAATCCTTCTGAAAACAACATGTGAGAACATTGAAACTGGAGCTATTTGTGTTATTCCTTGTTGCCTTCACTTACAGTTTCCTTTACTTCCTTATCTCCTATACATTCTTGGAATTACAATTCTAAATCTTTAAAAATAGGTCTTTCCACGTCATAGTGCTTTCAGCTCCCAACAGTATTATTTTATAATTTAATTGTGAGTATCAAAGATACCTTAACTACCATGCTTAGGAGGTAAAAAATAAAGGGGAAAAAAAAAAAAAGAAAAGTCAAGGTTTACTGAAATGCATGTCTACAGGCAAAACCAGCTTCTTCATATAACTTCAGCCAAATACATCCCAAGTAACCTCCGTCAAGAGAAACACTTATAACTAACCTCTTCATAACCTAGTGGGCTCCTCACATACAAGAGCATGCTTGTATTACAAAATGTATTCACCATTTTGGAAAAAAAAATAATTCTTGCTGTGATGCCAAACGTATTCACTGCAATCACACTAACACTTCAGTTTTGAATTCAGATTTCCTGTTATCTTCAATATGCCAAAACACTGCTGTTTAGCTCTCACACACAGTAAAGATGATATGAGGAAAAACAAAAAAAAACAAACCACAAAACAAAGAAGGGGAATTAACAAACTACTGTTTTGTAGTAGGGCAGATTTTACATTACAGACAGACAACAAACAAGGCCATACATAATCTTTGCAAACAAAACAAAAAATAACAGTAACATCTACCTACACTTAAGGGTAAGTTCTCAAAAATAAGTTTCTCATTAGTTGTCAGTTCAGAGTAACTTCAAAAGCAGTACCTGATCATCCAAAAATATCTTTCTGACAACCTCCTTATCTCTTACAAGCTGTTGTGAGAGCTGAATCAAACCAGCATGTCATGAAAACTGCTTTCTAGCAGTGTAAATCAAAGGAATCAGATGTATCTGATCAATTAACTACTCCTTTACAGATCATCACAACAGATTAAGTTTATAATGCGAAAAATACCATAGACAGACAATCTACTTCTGTCACCTGACACTGTTATTTTTACTATAAGAAACACCATGGAAAAATATTAAAGGTGATTTAAACACAAAATTCAAAACTTCAAACCCATATAAATGAATTGTGATTTCACATTTCCACATTTAAACATTACATTTTTAAAACAAAGTTAAGAAATTATCTTGGACTAAGCTTTTACTTTCCAGTTTTTTTCATGTGAAATATTACTATCTGCACACACATCTGCTTTGTAAACATATTTGAACTGACAGCTTCCTGAACACATTGCCTCAATAAAAAATTCAGGTTGTGAAGGCTGAAATTACCTAAGTATTTGTCACAGAACAACTCAAAACTCAAGATAAAAATCATATATTTGTGTTTAGATACTGTCACTCATATAAAATTAGGTGCTATGTAAAAGTTTCATTTTATCTCTTTTCTGTGGCTTTTAAATTTACCTGAAATTGTAAAATTATTTTTTTTTTCCTCATACAGAGAATGAGAATAAGGCATAGAACAATGGACAAAATCTCTCTGTGAGTACAAGAGCAATGTGATCTTTGAGTAATAATCGTGGTACATTCCAGACTACACAAAAGAAGACCATTACATCATGGTGCCTCTAAATGCCCATGTGTACAAGTACATAGATGTTTATGTACATTCCTTCCTCTTTTTTTTTTTTTTTTTCAACAGTGAACAAAAGAAGATGGCAAGGAAGGGAGTTTCACCAATATTTCTGATCATGGTATAAAATATTCTCCAAATGGTAGATAAAGTAGAAAAACACTGACGTGAGCAAAGTGGAAGAAAACACCTTGTTCATTGAAGAGATTTTCACTTTCTCAGCCCTGCAATCCCCTAAAAGTCTTCATTAGCTGTGGTACATTTCTGGAAATGCCCCTAATAAGATCTGCTGTTTTCAGCCTGCACCAATCACCCACCATGTCCAAAGGATTTATCTTTAATTCATCTTTTTGCACACAGAATCATGTATGTTGGAAAAGATCCTTAAGATCACTGAATCTAACCATTTATAGTGTTAACTGACAGAGGAAGTATCTAGATATGGTAGTAAACATCTAGTTGACCAAACCATTAAAAATCTCCCAATTTTGCAGGAACAGATTAACTCAATAAATTTTTTTCCATTCGTTGTGGATGTAAATATTAGATGACAGGCATCTGATTGTTCATGCCTTCTGAGAGTTGATATTGTCAGCATTATTTTTTATGCTTTCAAAATTTTAGAGAAGAGTGCCAGCTTTAATGCTATCAGTAGAACTCTGCACAGCTGATTTCATACTCTGTGAGTCTCATCTAATTTTTCCTTTAGTTCACTTCTGTTTGGGGTTTTACAGCCTCTTAATAAAATTATTCTAAAACTACTAGCATGCAAGCAGTGAATGTGACAAAAATTAAATTGAGAAATTAATACTTTCAAATATCTGCAACTTGAATGCCTGAAATTCATCTGAACATCTGAACAGGTGAAATCAATAGCTTCATAAATGTGATTCCTATATCAAATGAACAACATTGTTGATATTGTTAAAAAAGATTATTCAACATAGCATATGATTTCTATAACTTCAATATGCATTTGGCAGTAAGACTTTAAGGGTTGCAATAGTTCCAAAAATCAAGTGTTTTCTTTTAATTAGTATTAACAATGCTTGAAAGATACTTCTTTACTCACTGAAGAATCCATACTCCAATAATTTAATGAAATTTTCTGACTGATGAAAAAAGGAGCTGGTATCGTATGCCCACTATCATACAGGTCTGAGACAATAAAAAATCCATTCAAAGGTAACAATAACTTTTGCAGTTGTAATATTCTAAATGTGCAGTTACACTGGGTCCTAAAAACGACAAGTCCTAAAATGCTTAAAGGAAACAACAAAAAACCCCACATAAATACACATATCCATATGCTATTTTCTTCAGTTGCTACTAGGTGTAATAGCTTTAATAATCTTTTCAACTCACAGTGAAGTTAAAGATGAGATAATAGGTCTGAATCAAACCTTAGAAAAACCTCTTTAAGCTCTCTCTGTCTGAGAAACTGTATGATCTCTACAGAAGTAACATACTTTCTGAGTATCATGTTGGGCAGAGTATACTTCATGTTGTGTGTGAATGAGGCAGACCAGTTTTTTCAACTTCTAGGAAAAATGCGAAAATTCTGGTGTATATGTTCTAGGAGAAAGACTGTATTTGAGCTCCTAGTGTAGAGTGAAGGCTAAAATGGCAGGTGTCATGAGTAGAAGCTGCTTCTAATTGTTCAGTTTCCCTCGCGTTTAGGAAAGCATGACTTCACACTTCCTTGTAAATAAATAAAACTGCATCAAAAACATGAACTCCATTAACAGTTTTTCCTTCTAGCTGGACAGGTGTGCGAAATTTTGAACACTAATTAAACTCTTTGATCAGAAGATGTAACAAACAAATAATGTGTCTAACTGAAAGAGAATTATGTTATAGATAATGTGTAAATATACTTATTTACAGAGTATATTTACACAGTAAGGATACTCATAGGCAAATGAAATAGCCCAGTGGTTGTTTTCATTCACATAACACTGCAATGCCATGCAATATACTTATATTCATATAAGGATTCATATAAATGTAAGTGAATAGATACTATAAATCTTTGCATAAGAAGACACAATACGTTCCTCTGTATTTTGCACCATCTCTCATTTTAAGTCAGCTTTTCTCTGTATAGAAAATGCTTTTCCTGTCCACTCACCCCAGTGATGGCTTCCACTTTTTTTCATTTAATTCACATTTCTTAGGCTTGTATACTGAAAAATCCTACTCACTAACTCTGAAAAGAAAACACCACCACAGTTAGATTTGGATCACTGTAAGACCACAGAATAAATAACACCTTGGAGTCAATGGAGAGAAATAGGAAGATTCTTCCAGCCAGTCTGAGTGGCTGGCTTGAGTCATTCTACAGAAATGATCCCCCAGTGCAGATTTATCTAGATCTGGGGTAAACTCCAGTATAGGGTGTGTGTGTTGTTTGGATATATGTATGTTTGTTTGTTAATTTTGTGTCCATAAGGATACACCTGAAATCTGGAAAAGCAACAAAAGAAAAGATCTTGACTAGAAGAGGAACAATGGAGGTCTGTCCCTTCAGAATAGCCAGATATCAGCAAAAGTTTTCAGAATATCTAAGCATTCAACTAGTACTTTGAGAGTAAGCTCTGATTTGATCATGCAGATGATTAGGGCTATAGAGCCTGCTAGAGAATTGAAATCATTCCTTGTGAAAAAGCAAGCAGTTACTAAAAGAAGATAGAAATGTTTATTACTCTTCATATAAACTACTGTCTAACAAGTTTGATGAAAAATGTGGCACAATTATGGTTTATCTGAATACTTAGAAAAGCAATATATTTGTTTTCCAAACAAAATAAATTTACAGTGGGGATCTAACTACTGAGTACATACTATGATTTATTGCATGGAAAAGAACCAATACTGCTAGAAATGTAAGAGGTTTTCCAGCAGGCACATTAAAACATAATTTCCAAAACTGTTCTCATATACAGTAGTATCTACCAAAAAATTCATTAAAGTGGTTTTGAAAATTGGTTCTCTAGTATTTAAGTGAGAGGTTTGAACAGACAAGAAAGTAAGGTGACTTCATTTCATCTTCTCTCCATTTTACACCTGCACAAAATGATACATTAAACACATGCTTAATTTTTTGTTTATTTGCTGGTTTTTTTAATTAAGGTTTTGGATTAAAAAAACCCACCAATATATAATGAAAATGGCCAGCAGGTCAGAGGAGGTGATTCTCCCCCTCTACTCTGCACTCATGAGACCCTACCTGGAATACTGTGTCCAGCTCTGGAGTCCTCAACATAGAAAGGACATAGAACTGTTGGAGCAGGTCCAGTAGAGATAATTAGAGGGATGGAGTATCTCTTCTGTGAGGGTGGTAACACACTGGAGCAGGTTGCCCAGAATAGCTGTGGGTGCCCCATCCCTGGAAGAGTTCAAGGCCAATCTGGATGGGGCTCTAAGCAACCTGGTCTAGTGTGAGGTGTCCCTGCCCGTGGCAGGGGGCTTGGAACTTGATGATCCTTAAGGTCCCTTTCCAGGCTGGGAAAGCATAATGGCAGATAGATAAAACTGAAAGTTTTAGGGATATACAGCACATTCCCTTTATTATTTTTTTTTTTCTCTAAGCATAAAATATCATAAAATCACAGAATGATTTGGTTTAGAAGAGATCTTAAAGATCATCTAGTTCCAGCCCCCCCGCCATGGGTACAAACACCCTTCCTGGATGCTGTTCCAGGGAAGGGGCATCCACAACTTCTCTGGGCAGCCTCCAGGAATAAACTACGAGCAAGTGCTCTAGCCACAGCACTCAAGTAACAGGCAAAGGTAGGGACTAGGAGAATGAGGTACCGCTCACTCTACGAGATCAGGTTCAAGACTATCTAAGGAACCAGAAGGTGTACAAATCCATAGGATCTGACGAGATGCATCTGCAAGTTCCAAGAGAACTAGTAGATGAAATTGCTAAGCCCTTGATCATCATATTTGAGAAGTTGTGACAGTCTGGTGAAGTTCTCACCAACTGAAAAGGAGAAACATAACACTCATTTTTAAAAAAGGAAAACAAGAGTACCTGGGGAACTACAGGCCAGTCAGTCTTTCCTCCATGGCTGACATGATCACAAAGTAGATCCTCCTGGAAACTATACTAAGGCACACATAAATTAAGTAGGTCCCAGAAGTCCACTAGCAATTTTAATTTATGCTGACAGTTTGCTGAATGTCTTTGATCTCCGTTATTTTCATCAGTTTCTCCAGATGAAGAATCTATTTTCTGAAGCCAGAGGTCATACTTTTCAACTTCATTTTAGTTCAATTATTTGACTTTTCAAGGTAATTTCATGGGGGTTTTGTGTATGATGATCCAGATTTCTTCAATACTGCTGAAATCTTTCATTCTTTATATTGCTTATTTCTTTCTTGTTGTCTTCAATTCTCTCATCATTGCTACAGGACTCATTAAGCAAGTAATTCCTAGGCCTGATACCTGACAAATATTAGTAGAAAATTTTTTCCAACTGAACAATTTTCAGTTTCCAAGTCTCCATTTTAACCATTTCTTTATCAGCTTTGATATTCTAGTATTAATCCTTATTGCTACATTAGATAAACATATACACAAAATAACCAAATGCAAAAATAAATTATCTTTTTTGAAACAAGACTATATTAAAAGCTTTACTTAAATCATGAGAGATTAATTTCATTGAATTCATAGAATCATAGAATCATAGAATGGTTAGAGTTGGAAGGGACCTTAAAGATCATCAAGTTCCAACCCCCCTGCCATGGGCAGGGACACCTCTCCCTAGAGCAGGTTGCTCAAAGCCCCATCCAGCCTGGCCTTAAACACTTCCAGGGATGGGGCATCCACAACTTCTTGGGGCAACCTGTTCCAGTGCCTCACCAGGCACTGGAATTATACTTAAAAGAGAAGATTTTAATTCAGAAAAAAACTGTAGTTTGTCTAGCATGTTCTACTTTTTATAAATTTGTATTTTATGTTATGACTTTTTTTATTTTCTTCCATGATATTGTAAAACTGATTTAGTTTAGGGTTAGTGTCTAAGTTCTAAAAAAAAACCCCTGCTTTACTGAATCAGTGAGGTATTTTTAGTTTGGCTTTCTTGTGTGATTTTAGCCATATAATGTGGCTACTCACTGGGTGCTTAGTTCAGCCCGGTATCAACTTTGAAAGGGATAGGTCAAAGAACAAATATGAATAACAGACTAGAAGTGCATATTCACTAACAGTTGAAAATGGGGTGTCTGTTGTAATTTTCATCCCTACAGAAGACTTCTCTGCCACTTCAGACATCCTTTTACTTTCCCTAGACTAAACTGCAAATCTTCTGTTTACAAGATGAATAATATAACGTCTAATAATGTCTGAAAATGCACACAGCTTTAACATTCCAAAATTATTAGCACAAGTAGATTTATAATTATTTAACCAGTAAACAGATATTAGCAGTAATTACAGATATATATACATATAGCTATATACAGAGAGAGTATCATCTGTAGTATTTACCTGTCTTCAGTGATAACAGGTCCTAAATTACATGAGCAATGGCCACCTTCTTGAAGCTGAGTTATACAGAGAGGATACCAACTGAACTGTTTAGACATTTCTGCAAGCATGACTCCTGAAGATCTACTAAAGTTTTCCATAAATATCATTTGACAAGGCTGATTTGCTTGGGAAATACGTCTCTGACCTCTAATGAACATGACCACTAATGAACAGTAATTTACTAACATTTTCCTGCTTCATAACACTTAACACAGAATGCTGTATGAGAGACCATACAGGCAGGAAATAGCACTGAATACATTTAGCAAGAGAATTCACTCAGGCTGGAAAAGTGTTTTTCCTTAGTAACGCAAATCTCAAGCTTTAGCAAAAGTATAAAACCACTAAATATGAGAACCTCTTTTCTCTTACTTGCAATATAAAGACAAATTGTAGCGGATTACCAAATTAGTTGAATGTGTATTTTGTAAGCCTGGACTAAAGCTGCCACAAAAGACACACTTAGAAGATACCAAAGAAGGTGGTGTGGACCAGACAAAAAAAAAAGCTATACTAGACTGTACACCTGCTATTGTTTGTACCATATTGTTGAAGACTTAAGGGTGCAAGATCTGCTAAGGACATGTAATTTTGCTATACCTTCTGAGAAAATAAAGTATTTATTTTACCTCTGTCCTTAGAAAGAGAAAATAAACTCACATCCCTTGGAATTTACTTTGAAAAAATATTAAAATAAACAAACATATTTCAGAAAGTCATTAGACTCAAAAGGCAACATCTTAAAAATACTTGGATGCAATTACCTGCAGTGTTAAATTGCCTCTTTGTGTATCTGCACCAGTGCGCTCCTGATTCTCATACTTAAAACCTGACATACAATGCAAATAAGGAAGGTGCAAATTATCAGAATTTAAGTTACTCAGACAGCTGTAAATCTGCTGTTTCCTGACTTTCAAGTTCTTAAAGCTGTATCTCAAATAATGCACTTCTAGCATAGTTATTGTATGTAGTCCTATGAGATGACATTTTCAGGACCAGCATTTTTATTATCCATTATTCCATATTGTAGCTAGTCATAAAGTTCTTTGATTACCTACATACTTAGAATGTACAGTTTGCTAAAAAGGACAAAATATCATTATAAACGAAAATATACTGTAATATCACACTCAAGGATTTCAAGTAAGTACACCACAAGACAGAGAGAAGCAGAGATTAATTCAGTGAAAGACACAGCTAGAATACTCTTAAATGTAAGTGAAGTTTCAGTCATAAAAATGAACTGAAAGTTTTAAACTTTACCTCTGAAACTTTTTTTCTACTTTCCTTCAGGACATAATGCTAAATATACCTGGATTGGAAAGTTCTGCCATCCATAAAACATAGAGCAGCTTTTATTGTGCTTGATCACATTACAGTGCAGCTGTGTTCTATTCCAAACAGAAAGAGATGAATTTAAAATGAAGTTGTTTGCTTAAAATAACTTAGTCCTTGTTTTAATTGTTTTGATAATAAAAAGAAATTGTTATAAACACAAATAAATACCATGCTTTGTAATACTGGTATAAATCAATTGCACTTGCTAAAGGATGTATCAGATAAATTTTCTACTGCCTTCATTATCCCCAAATATGTTTCAGAGCTGCAAAGTGTAATGTGGGCATCTGTCTATTTACATGCATTAAAGTTTTGATCCATTATAAAGGAACTCTAACTGCATGATGAAAAATCCTGAACAACGTATGAATAGGCAATCACACTACCCCTTAAAATGCAAGAAGATAGATCCTGGAAAGGCAGAGTAGTCATAGAACATTACAATAATTTCTTCACTTCAGATGAAATGAGAGAAAAAGGAAGTTTAAATTCTACAATCTTTTCTCTCATGAAGAGCAAAAAGGAAGCATGGGCCTCATTGCCTATTAGGCAATGAAATGAGCCGTACAAATTTCACCAAACTTTTCTGTAAACACTGGGCATCTGCTGCCACCAACTGAACTCTGCTACCAATTTTTCAGCTACCA
Source organism: Thinocorus orbignyianus (assembly GCA_013400375.1). Lineage (NCBI taxonomy): Eukaryota > Metazoa > Chordata > Aves > Ciconiiformes > Thinocoridae > Thinocorus > Thinocorus orbignyianus. Next base: position 157,201 of record VXBW01002694.1, on the reverse strand, counting down.
AAGGTAAGAAAGATAGAAGTCATTTCAAGTTTCATCAGGAATGGATGGTGCCTCCTAACATGCCTCATACAATGTTTCAGAAAAAAAAGAACGGTTTACAAAAGTAACAGGAGAGGATTGGAGGGAATTTGCATTGGTTGGAGAAGGATCCAACCAACGGTGTGAGTAGTTTGGGGAGACTGAAACAGGAGCTTCAATGGAATTAATGTTTATTTTCTCAGGAGTGTGAGTGTGTCCAATTTGTGGGAAATGCTGCCATTTTCTGTGATGCAAAAATGCCTTCTTCACTCATGGGAATGTTGTTTTACATTAACAACATTTGTTCCTAGTTGCTAACGTAAACTAACATTCCCAACAAAAATAATATTGCCAACAAATTACTGTGGACTTTGGAAGGTTCAGGTCCCTACTTCTGGAGCGATGAATGCAGTTGTACTGTTTCAATTGTCTTTGAAGATTTTGTAACACAGTCCACAGGATACAGATGTGTCAGTGAGGTGCAAGTTGGAATGCTGGGCGGCTCAGTGGTTTATGAGGAAACATTTACAGTGGGAATTTGCTGTTTTTCAACAGTTCATTTTGACAATGCTTCCACAAAGTACTTCTGAGTAAAACTGGAGTTTTTTTCAGGCAAAATTCTTTTTTTTTTTTTTAAATACTGCCAATTTTATTTTGAAATACCTTCTGCAAATCTGAACAATCAAAAGCTAAACTTCAAATATATGCTTAAATCTTTATATAAGGCAGTAAAGTGTTATTGACACAATACCATATCCAATTAGGTTGATCAAATACAAAGTAGACTAAAATAAAGGGACACATTACATTAACAGGTTGCTCTTCTTTAAAGGTTCTATGTGAAACTTCTTTCTTTGGTCAAACTTTATGCCTAGTTAAAAACTCAGTTAACTTTGCGAGCTATATATTTTTTTCTTTCTGGAAAAGGAAATGTTTACAATGCTTCTGTAAACATAGTATCTGTAGAAGATGTCCTATTAGTGAAATGATTCATTACATTGCCATCGAAAAACTGTTTTTCATTTATAGCATTATTCTTTACAGATAGCTACAGGGGAAAATTCTACAACAAAGAGAATATAAAATTACAGAGTATAACAACTTTAGAATAAACACCTAAGAACTCATCTTTGTATTTAAAAGATTTGTTTAGTAAGTTATGGTTTCTACGTCATATGATAGCACTACTTTTTATTATTATATTGTTTCAAAAATGTTTCCACAACATTTTAAGCCAATTGGTATGTTTATTGACAAGTTCAGAGAGTCCAGAATGTCTTTGTTCCTTTTTACAGCTCTTCCTCAGTACTCCTATCTAGACAGTTATAATGCTCTTAAATAATCTCTTTCGAATACTTTAGCATCCCAAAGGTGATGAACTCCTTGAATTTGAGTTATGGCTAACCAGTGCTCTGAAAAATGGACTATTCAGGAGCACTCTCTATGTTCAAACCTTCTGTTTGATCTTCTGATTTACAAAATTCTAATATCCAGGTGTTTTATAGACTGGAAACAATGTTTCACCCCTGTGAAGGTAAGAATCAATACTGTGTTAAGCACCTTGAGAACAACCCCCCAGAAATCCAGTTTTGCGTCTACTCATCGCTCATCCAGTCAATATAGGATAAAATAGTTTACTAAAGAACTTTATGGACATTACTTTTTAATGAAGACTACACAGATGCAGGCAAAACAAGGAATATCCATGTGCAAATAATTTCCTTCCAACTGTAAGACCCTTTTAAAACATGAGATCATAAAATCTTAACTATAAAATGCCCTCCAAGAACCATCAAACAATCCTGGCAGTGTCAGAGGGCCTGCATAATGGAATGAAGTTTCAGTAGAATGAAATCTGTCCTTGAAGAACATCACATCGTCCACAGTTTTATGGCAGGTATTCACTTTTCCAGTCACACAGAAGAAAAGCTCCACTCCATATGCAAATAAACTCCATAGGCAAAGGACTTCTAACACCTAAGATTTTATATCAGTTATGAAAGCTATGTACAGCAATGCTGTCTACAAAAAGAACAGAATAGCCAAATTATAGCAGACCTCAAGCAGCACAGTCCTCAGCACCTGCAAAATCCTTGAAAAAGCCCCTCTCACTGGTGCCCTGCACTTATCCAGCTTAAGCTTCTACCTCTCCCTAACCTGGCAGAGTACCTATTCTGTCTCAAAGAAGGACCTGATACTTGCTCTTATTTTCATGCCTGGATTATTCTTCATGCTCATATGAGGTGTTCATGTGAGGCTGCTTTCAAAGGATGTTCAAAGTTTAGGGTTCATCCTGTGAACCTTAACAAGTTACTGCAACTGTTACTAAAGATGCAGTTTTGCTAATGAAGCTGAAATGTTGATCATTTGGGTTTTATAATCATTTGGGTTGGTTTGGGTTGGAAGGGGCTTTAAAGATCATGGAGTTCCAGACCCCCTGCCATGGGCAGGGACATCTCCCACTAGAGCAGGTTGCTCAAAGCCCCATCCAGCCTGGCCTTGAACACTCCCAGGGATGTGGCATCCACAGCTTCTCTGGGCAACCTGTTCCAGCATCTCACCACCCTCACAGTAAAGAATTTCTTCCTAATATCTAATCCAGATTTCCCCTCTTCCAGTTTAAAACCTATTGCTACACTCCTTGAAAAATAGTCCCTCTCTATTTTTGCTGTATTACTTCTGACGTGGAAAGATGTTCCATCTTCTCCCACAGATTGGAAACTTTATTCCAGATTGGAGATTATGCTCAGAATGTACAGTTACAGAAATAAAAATAATTTAGAAATTTATATGAAAGTCTTATAAAAATTGTCATGTTATTCTTCGGTAATTATTTCTCTGTTTCCTAGATTATAAAGTGATTCAGAGGAAAAAATGTGATCCGGAGTCTGAATTTCATGTTTTCATACCTCATCAATCACCACTCTCCAAAAATACAGACTTTTAAAGACATTTGCTGACTGAAACTATTCATTCTTTTTTT
>VXBW01002694.1:71888-154190 GCA_013400375.1 Thinocorus orbignyianus | reverse complement strand
TTTTTTTTTTTTTTTCCCAGGGTCTCTATTGCTGTAACTGAAGCTAGGTAACCAAATTAAAAATATTTTTGTCACTAGTGTCAAATATGACTCAAATGCCACAATAGAAATAGACCTACCAAATAAGGAGTTGACATTTTTATATAATCCCTTCTCAAGAGTAGAAGTTTATTTTGATGCTGTCAAGAGGGATTTCTACTTTATATGAAAGAATTTTTGAGACAGGAAAAATACATAGTCTAGGTACTGAATAGGGAAATGATTAAACATATTTATATTTCTAGATGTGCACACACACACATTTATCTTACACACATATATATATATAAAAGTACATAAAAGTAAGTCTTCTTCCTTTGGCAAAAGTAATGTCTCAGACGAGTAGGCAATTTTCTCACTAGTCACTTATGTAAATATATGTATCTTCACCATTTCTCAATAATTTAAAGATTACTTCAAAAATAGAACCAGTACCATTAGATTTCAAAAAATAAAGACTTCCTACAGCTTCAAATGAATATTTTTATAATTTTTTTTTTAAAATTTAACATGATTTAATGTGAACACTTCAGTGGAGTTTCTTTCACTGAACATTTTAATGTTACGAATATCATGATGCAGTGATCAGAATGTAACCTACATACATGCATTTACATTGGCTTGGAGGAAATCAGTAAATTCTTGAGTGGAATAACTCATTTAGTAAGAGTTTATTTTATTTCTTCCACTTCCCTCTATTAAACCTATGTCTATTCCACTTGAATAGAAGATTTAGAGGCCCAAGACAGGAGCTGAGGTTGTCCATATACTTGTACACAGAAAACTCTAAATAACCTTTCATCCTCAGCCCCTTTCTCTCAAGTGGGCTTCTGACAGGTATGTGTTGCCTCTTTTTCTTGTTCTTCTTGCTCTTTGAAATGCAGCTTTAAGCCTTCTATTTTCTACAAAACCCTTTCTCAATTTCTGCTAATACATTTTGTCTACCCTTGCTCTTTTCTGAACAACTTTTCCAATCTTCTCTCCTCTCTAAATTTTTGCCTCACCTACTGTTACTTTCTCCATTCAAATCACATCAGCTTTCTCAAAGACAAAACTAGAATGTAGAAATACAAAATAATATGCATTGTCATAGCCCTTCATTCCTTGTAAACCATTGTATTTTATTAATACTAGGCCGGTAACACTGTTGCTGCTTCACATCTTCAAATAAATTAATGTACTTCACTCAAAACATTCTAAAGAAACAAGTACATTAATCAATCCTATTGCTACTTATTACTCTGATGTTAAAATTATTTCCTTCAGTTGCATTTCAATCCATATAAAACTGCTCCTCTTTTCAGAAATTATTCTATGAACTTTTTTCTATGTCAGGATAACAATTTTAGCTGAGCTTTCAGCTTTCACACTTAAAGAATGATACATAAAATTTCCAACCCATGGAATATCAGTAGAATATTCAATACGCTGTTCATATGTTATATCACATCGATTATGCAGGAAGGAAGAAATTACACCCTTCACCTGGGTGAAATCCAACTGGTTCTAAGTTAATTTCATTATGGCTGATTTTTAACAGAAAGAAAAAGAGATTTAGAGAATGACAAATGCCTTAGAGTGAAAAGTCAAAACCTGGTGCTTTCTGTTTCTGCTTATTGTTTGCCTTTTAAAACTGAGATGATATAATTTCTGCATTTTCTCAGTGAATGTATGTACTAGAAAGACTCTTATGTCTTTCAATAGTTTAGCAATGTTAAACAATGCACAGATTCTGTCAAACACTTTCAATGCCCTTACTCTTCCATCTAATACACCTAGTGAAACACTGTGCTGTGAGGTACACTCTGGAATACTTAGACATGAATACTACTGAGTTCAATGAAAACTTTATTTTTAGGAATCCAAATATTTTGTGGCAAAAAGCCCCCAAAACAGAGACTACAAGTATTGCTGAAGAGAAAGACAACTGTAGTATTCAGTATATAGGATTTGGATACAGAATGAAGAAATACCAAATGTAGGTTAAAAAAAAAAATCAAAAATCAAAATCTCTATTTTCCACTGAATTCTCATTGTAGGAGTTTCTGACAATTCTTCTCTGCAATAAAATACATATTAATCTTTTAATTTAGTTGGGTATCTGAGCAATACTGCTCGGTAATTTCTTTCCTTAATGTCTCTCAATTTTCAAATATGCATTCATGTCTCCTTAATAGGTTTTGTTTCTTTTATTTTGGGTCATAGAGTTCCATGCCCATGTTGTCTATTGCTGCAGTTTGATCTCTCAAAGAAAATATGCAAAATTATATTGGCATTGCTGGTGCTTTTCAATATTTGACAGATAAGGTTACGTTTAATATTTGATACAATAAACATAAACACAATATCCAAACAACTTAAAAGAAACTTTCAAATAGAAAGAAATCAGAATATAAAAGTCCTATCAGTTTATTAGGTAGATACTGATTTACACAGTGACTGCAACTCAAATATACATTTTTAATAAAAAGGTACTTTAGTCTAGATAGCTTTCTGTGTTATTCAAATTCAATATGCAACTATAAGAAAGAGAACAGCCATCCATGATCATTTGATCACAGACTACAAAAGAATTCATCAGCTTATTTTGACTTAAAATATTATTGGAGAGTTTTTGTCTGAAAAGGATGATTTAGATAGTAAACAACAGTCTCCATTCATTACTGTAGCAAAGATATCTATGAGATCTAGGTTAAAAACTAATAAACTGCTTTTTTATTGCTTAATGCAGTGGCTGAGAATACTATGAGGTTACAGACTCGTAGTTCTACTATTGACATGTTTCAGATCTTTCTCAGAAACACAAACTCAAAATCCACACATTCTAAAACACAGCTTTTCTGCAAAAGAACAAAGATTCTAGACATACTTTGATAAGGATTCTGTAGATAATAATCAAGATATAATAAAAATAGGTGCTGAAGAAAATGATTACATTAGAAAGATGTTTAAAAGTCATATCAAACTGAAAATTATGGTCTGGATTGTGTAACGACTTGTTTCCCAATACAAACTCGGTTTCCGTGTATGGTAAAACACTATTTCAATTTCCATGTAAACTGACTTTTAGATGCAGGAGCTCCAGCAGCCTAATCTGCTTAACTCATAACAGACTTTCACATAGTTTTCAGAAAATGGGATATCCCTTTGTTACTGAATTCCTCAAAAATTCTAGAAAATGGACAGGACAAACTGTTAACAATAACCTATGTCCTGCTTGTTACTGAAGTAACTGAACGAACACACGATCTGAACTTTAATGAGTGTCACTAAATGCAAAGCATGCCACAGATAAAACCAGTACTCCAGCAAATTGGCTAAATAACCTCAAGAAAAAGTCTAACTCATCAATCATTTGCAAATAAATAATAATTACTGTGGTTACCAGGGAGCATGCGTAAGCAGCAGACAACAAGTTAGAATTTAGAAAGCATGGAATAGAAAGAAATACAGGGAAAAAATATAATGCAAATCATCTGGAGCATCAATCATCTGGAATATTTTAGGAAGTAATGATCACTTCCCTTCGAAAGTAGCTTCAGAATTAAAGACAGCTCAGAGAGTGAAACAGTCAGACTGATTAAGGATTTAGGAAAAGATCTCAGGAACTGAAAAACAGATAGATTTCTTCAAAAAGATGATGAATAAAAATGATGACATTGGAAGCGTATGAAATAGTGAATGGTATATGCAGAGATAGGTTGAGAGCTTTTGTTCCTCCTGCAGCAGTGAACATTAAGAAATTAAAAAGATAATTAAAAAATAGTAAATATTTAGTCATAAGGTGTATAATTAATGCATGGAACTCGTCATATGTTTCAAAAAACCAAGGGAGATTCAAATGACTAATCATTTGACTGTCTTATTGAAAAAAAAAAGAATTTAATAACACAACACAATAACACAACAAAAGACGTGAGTTAATCCTATAAAAAGTATTTTTGAAGTCAGGAGTGTGGGATAACCTATGCTTAAGAGTATCAGTCAATTTGCAAGCATAAGAAGAAATTTACAGATAGTTCTATATTTCTGCAGTGGGGCTTCCCTTACTTTCCATTGGTTCTGGCTGAAACACAACCCAGAATATAACAGGTTTGGACTGGCCTTACCCTGATCTGGTATAATAATTCCAGTGTTTAGTAGCTGTGGTGCAGAAGTAATGTTACAGTATGGATGAGAAATTTGACAAAGAAACAGTGCTTCAGGTAAGGTAACACTGGGCCTTTATTTTTCATGTGCTTATTTTCATGCATTTCATGTATTTCAAGGTATTTAGAACAAAAAACCAAAACTCTGACCTTCTGAAGACTTATACGAACTGTAGGTGGTTGTCACCTAGAACTTTATAACTTTTCTTTTTAAAATGCAATAAGATCATTTATAACATCAACAGTCACTAGCAGGATGGAAAAAGTATACTCAGCAGGGAAAAGACAATCGTTGTTCAGGAATGAACTTTATTATCAATTATGAGTTATACTCCATCTGGTGCTGTTAAAGACCAATATTTTTCTTTGAGTATGTGAAATTATCAATTGCACCTTCCCAGGAAAAATGGTTCAGGGTTTACCCAATTTACAGTACACTCCTGAAATGTGTAAAAGTGGAATGTCTCAGTCATTTGAAATATAGGGTACCTTTTAGCAGCTGAACTGAAAGGAATGAAAAGGTTTATATATTACACAATACTCAATATGAATGGTACATTACTGAAAAAGAAATCCACAGCTAAGAAAAGGAAAACGGTATTTTTAAAAGATTTGATATATCAAACTACGAAAGAACAAACTCAACATGAAAAAACACATTAAAAACAATGTGGCAGCAAAACAAGTTAAAGACTAAAAATTAAAAAAAAAAAAACAACCATCCTAAATTAGATTTCAACTGCCTGGCAATCAGTTATAGAAAGTGTCCTGTTTAAAATTTTTTTGGTTTATTATCGAGCGTTAAACACAATTCACACAGAGATAGACTGTTACATTTTAACACTAACTAAAACTAATTAGCAACAAACATTTTAGTCTGTGTACCTAATCTTTTCATTCTGTCAGTACAGTCAGAATTATAAGTAGCTTTCAGAAAGTGTGAGTTTCATAGTATTCTCTTCTACTATGATATGAAAAGAACACACTTTCTGCTAGTCTTCATGATTGTGAATGGTTTTAAAGTTAGCATCTCTTTTCAGTTTTCCATTTTTCTCCTCAGAATCTGGATTACCTTTTAGACTTTAGAGATTAGCAAGTACAGCCTACAATACATTGCTTCTCTACAAACTGACAGTTTGCACTGATGGTATATTCTTTCTGACGAGACGTGCCAATGTACTTTTACAGAACCTGTGTGCCATCACAGATGGATTAAAAAATCTAATAAGAACACAGCAGAATGGAACATTGTCCTGCAGGACAAAGGGGAACAAAAGAGCTGGATGACCCCTGCAAAGCATGTCAACCTCTTCAAAGTCAAGCAAACATGGCAGAAGGACAGCATAGATGAATGCGAGATTCATGTTTGAGCTCAAACATTTTTGAAGTCATAAACAATTAAAGAGAGATAAAATGACATTGGAATTTTGGACAACATAGATGATGCAGTAGAAGGGACAAAAGCTATTCACAAGTTCATAAAGCTCCTGTACATGAAGCAACCATGCTTATTCAAAGGAACAAATCAGAATTGAATCATAGAACACTGCCTTTTTTTGTTTGTTTGCTTGGTTTTGTTTTGTTGTTTTTTGATTTTGCTAAAAGAACCTCTTCAGAAGTACTAGAAATTATAAATATTGACTTTGGAAATTTTTGTCTTCACCTGATACTAACATTTTTGCAAAGTAATGGATGGGATGGGTGGGAGACTAAAAAACAGACACCTTGAAACTGTGGTGGAAGGTAGAAAATCAGAGGGAGGTATAATCAAGGTACAAACTATAACTGAATCCTGCTGTTAGAGGGTTGCTCTTACATGTTAAAGGAAGCAAATATAATGAAGTAAATGTTAAATGTAAGAAGATATACCAGAAGCTCAATAGATTTAAATGTTACATTTAATAGTAATTTATGTGTATTAAAGCTACTCATAACAATTCATCTTAAAGGAAAATACAACTATGAATTTTCTGCACCACCTACTGTGGCATACATCCTATCACTTAACAAGATACCAGTAGCAGCAGAACAGAACGTGACAGATATGACAGCACTGGAACCAGTAAAATGGATCATAAAAGTGATGTATACATTTATAAATACAATTTATTTGGAAGGATTCAAAGAAATCTCAAAAGCTATATAAAAAACAAATCATACAACAGCTATCAAGTACATGAACAAGGATGATTCTGTCTTCATATTGACATGTCTAGAAAACTTCAATAAAATGGTGTATTCATACCTGTGAGACCCTAGTGTAATATTTCTGGAATACACCATAGTTAGTGAAGAGAAACAGAGGTTCTATCTGGGCATGACTCTCGACAGCAGTCTAGTTTATTCTGTGTGAGAAAGATCTATGTTGGGAGAAGTATGCTTTTGAAGCAAATCTCCTGATCATCCTCACTTATATCATAAAGTGGTGTTGGAGCTTGAATTGAATTCCTTTTTGATAAAGCTAAATCAAAAGACGTGCTCCAAGAGCATACTTAGTCTATTCCAACTGGTGATGGGTATTCAGTCCACAAAATCAAACCACGAGCAGCTCAGAACTAAATCTTGCATAACACATACAGTATGGATGCAGAGTTATCACTAACTGTTTTACAGACCTGTTTCTATTGCACCATGCTGTTTGCTAAGGTGGTGGTAGATTGAATTTGTCCTCTGGAAAGTTTCCTCTTTCTCTCCTGTCTACAGAAGATGCCTACAAAGGATATTTGGCTAAGCCAAACTGCAGATGTGCAGAGACCCCTGTATTTACCACAAGATTCTTGTACTAAATAAACAGTAATAAGATAAGGAAAGTCCTTTCTTACATTTGTAACTTGTTGAAGCGTAGTAATGAGGGACAGAACGGAGCAGTGTTTCCAAAATGTGGAGAAGTTCCTGGTAAGATTCCAAAAAGATACGTGCTGGCCCATGCTGTTAATTTTATTTATCATAGAGTCTTAGAATCGGTTTGTTTGGAAAAGACCTTTGAAATCATCAAGTCCAACTGTTAACCTAGTACTGCCAAGTCCACCACTGTCCCCTCAGCGCTACATCTACCTGTCTTTTAAATACCTCCAGGGATAGCAACTCAACCACCTCCCTGGGTAGCCTGTTCCAATGCTTGACAAGACTTTCAGCGTAAAAATTTTTCCTATTATCCAATCTAGACTTCCCCTGGCACAACCTGAGGCCATTTCCTCTTGTCCTATCACTTGTGACTTGGGAGAAGAGACCAGCCCCCACCCCTCTAGAAGCTCCTTTCAGGTAGTTGTAGAGAGCAATTAGGTCTCCCCTGAGCCTCCTTTCCTCCAGGCTACACAATCCTAGCTCCCTCAGCCCCTCCTCATAAAACCTGTGCTTCAGACCCCTCACCAGCTTCATTGCCCTTCTCTGAACACACTCCAGTACCCCAATGTCTGTCTTGTAGTGATGGGCGCAAAACTGAACACAGTACTCAATGTGTGGCCTCACCAGTGTTGAGTGCAGAGGTACAATCACTTCCCTAGTTCTGCTGGTCACACTATTTCCAATACAAACTAGGATGCATTGGCCTTCTTGGCCACCTGGGCACACTGCTAGCTCATATTCAGCCAGCTGTTGACCAGTACCTCCAGGTCCTTTTATAATGGGCCACTCTTTCCAGCCAAGTCTGTAGTGCTGCATGGGGCTGTTGTGATCAAAGTGCAGGACCCAGCACTTGGTCTTGTTCACCCTCTGTTATGGTTTGAGAAAACCCATAACAATTTATTGTCGTGTAGATAATTATTCTGTCACCCAATGACCTCTCCCCACCCAGGAAAGGGGAATCGGGGAACGCAAAGAAACAGGAGGGTTGTAATGTTAATAGATTTAATAAAAAAGATAAAACAACTAACAATAATACTAAAGATACAGTATTAATCCCAACACTGATATAAGATTTACAAGAAGTATATTTAGCCAATTATATCAGCAGACATCTGTGCACTCCCAGCAGTGGACAGCAAATGTCGGACACTGCGAGTGCAACAGCTTTGAGAAGAAAGGGAGGCCTCAGGGGTCTGGCACTGGGACAAGGAGTTGTCTGGATCGCCGCCATCAAGAGAGAGGGGACCTATGCAGCAAACTTTTCTAATTTATATTGAATCTGATGTTCATGGCATGAAATAATCCTGTTGGCCAATTTGGGTCAAAACGCCCAGGCCTTGCTCCTCCTCGTCCCTGCACCTGGCAAGGCTCGAAAACACAGAGACCTTGAATCTCACAGAGCTTGGCTGGCCATAAAGTCAGTATTTTCATGAATTCAGACACTAGAGTCCTCCAAAAGTGCAATTTTCCCAGCATCAGAAGAAAAGTTAGTCCTGGGCTTCTCAAACCAGGACACCCTCATACCATTGGCCTCAGCCCGCTGATCCAGAGTCCTCTGCAGAGACTTCCTTTCTTCAAAAAGGCTGACACTCCTGCCTAACTTGATGTCATCTACAAACTTACTGAGGGTGTACTCAATGCCCTCGTCCAGATCACTCATAAAAATATTAAAGACAACCAGCCTCAGTACTGAGCCCTGGGGAACACCACTTGTGACCAGCTGCCAACTGGATTTAACTACCTTCACCATCACTTTTTGGGTCTGGCCCTCCAGCCAGTTTTTCACCCAGTACACTTACCCATCCAAACCATGAGCAGCCAGTTTCTCCAGGACAACGCTGTGTGAAAGTGTCAAAAGCTTTACTAAAGTCTAGATAGACAACATCCTCATCCACGAAGTGGGTCATCTTGTCATAGGAGAAGATCGGGTTATTCAAGCAGGACCTGCCTTTCATAAAGCCATTCTGACTGAGCTCAATTGCCTGGTTGTCCTGTATGTGCTATGTGATGGTATTCAAGACGATCTGCTCAAAATAAACTAAAAAAATGTATATTAAAAAATAAAACTCTTTATTTCAGACAGAAAATTCACGATGCTTGGTTGCTGCAAAGTTCTGTAGTCATATATCTTTAAAGAGTGTATAAAAGAAGTTGAGAAGATAAAAAAAAGGGCAGCATGGATTATCAGAGACAGAGAATACTTTTTCATATTGGAAGGACCTAAGTAGGCTAGAACTGTTCTGTTTAGAAAAAGTGATGACTGAGCAAGACACATCAGAGATCAAGAACAGCATAGGTGGAATTAATCAATAACAATACTTCAACCTTTTTTCATAATACAAGTGGAAAAAAAAAATCAGAGATAAATTTTAAATCAAAGGAAGCATTTCTTTTTTCATGCAGAATGAAATTGCAGAATTTACTAACAAAGTATATTGTGGAGAGCAATTAGTAAATACATTTAAAAGGATTAGGAAAGGTCCATCCAGTCTTCCTAAATGCAAAAAGTTGAATTCAACATCCCATTTAGGAAGCTGCTAAGCCTCTAATAATTGGTAACTTGAAGGATATACTGAAGAAGCTAGAAGAAATTTTTACCCTGCTGATATTTTACCTAACTATTTCATCCCACTCACTGTTGGAAAATGAGAAAATAGACCTTTGAATGAGTATGTAGTGTCTTGTTCTTATGGATAATAAGATATAAAATTTTCTTGGGCTCTGAATTAGAAGAAGAATATGATCATTGGAATTCAAAATCTACTTTGGGTAACAACAACAAATCTACAGTTTTAATATTCACTGGATTCAAGTGTAATCTTTTTTGTTCCCATTCAGTGCTGGGATTGTGCTTATTAAAATGAATAGGAGGCTTTTTATCAACTTCAGTAACAGGCCTGAAATTCCGTTTGAAGTCACATGTATAATTGTCAGTCAAATATATGAGCTGAACATGAAAAATTAAAAATAGAAGGTCAATTCTGTCTCCATGTAATTTAGTGGTAGGAGTAAAACAGGTACTACTCTTGCAGCTAGGCAAATGACATCTATTTACATGTCAAAGGAACTTTAGAGATATAACATACCAGAAAAGTGAAACAGACTACTAAGTAAGCTTATTTACCCCCCTCCCTAACAGAAAACAGAAGCATCACTTCATTACCACACACAGAAACTAATGCCAAAATGAAGGAGAATGATGGACAAAAAAAATGGAGAAATTAATGATATTAGAATACTGAAATGACTGCAACATTCATTAACAGTAATATTAAATTGCTGGGGTTTTTTTCATTTCCACAAGAAAGCTCATCAGAAGAATTTCAGAAGTAGAAGCACGATAACAACTATTTTAACCATAAGAACACCCCTACTTTGAGATAAGTCTATTTTGTAAGACTAATAAGGCTTTTTAAAAAGCAACACAACATCACTAAAAGGAAAACTTTATTTACATCACTAAAATCTCACTCACTTGGTATTGAACTGTGACATGGCATTCATTAAATGTTCACTCATTGCAATACGAAATAAGTCTTGTTTTACATGGCTATATTTATCACAGAAATGCATTAGATGCATCCCTACAATGTATATTCTCATTTCAGGAGAGTTTTTGCATTACGTTTATAACTTTTTAAAGGAAGTAAATGGGTTTGTGTATTATGAATAATAGGGAGTGCTGCCTTCCTTCAACTGCAGGTTTCCGCAGCCCAGTACTTTGTAAAATCCTTTCTCCTGTCAGATATATAGTCCTTGACAGTTTTAAATCTCATTAAAAATATACTGGCCTCCTGGGCCTCCAGATTTTAAAATTAACTGTACAGACATTATGAAATGAAGTATATAAATATACTTTAAAAATGGTTCTGTTTAAGCCTTCTCTTAGAATTCTCTCATTCTCTGTGTTATGACAATTATTATTATTCAGATAATGTATCTTAGTGTATTGGTTTAGATATATTATTAGACTTGTACTGTAAACTTTTTCCAGGTTGCACGGGAAGTGTTTTGTACTGAAGAAACTGATAGCTTCTTCTGGAAAATTACTATTGCAAAAGTGAAATGCAAAAGAATTTTCCTGGTATAGGTCTGCTTTCTTCTTCTCACTCAACAGTCAATGGGACCAATTTCCATTTAAAAAAACAATTATTATGGCAGGATTTTACCAGGAGTTTCAGGAAGAGATATTGAGCAGGATGAAGGAAAAAAAGACAATATGAAATTAAGTATAAAAAAAGCTTTGTAATTTCAAATTAGTTCCTTAAAATGTTCTTAGCAAACCACAATTGTGGTTTTGTTTGTAATGTATCACTTTAGCTTCTAAACTATATAGCAGTAATTACTCAGATGCATTTATTGTCACATGACANAACCAGGACACAGTTCTACCTAATCACTAAAAATATTTCAAAACTATGATAAAGAGGTTAATTAAGCCATGCTTGTGTGCTTTGACATGGCAGTATTGTTTCTGGCAACCAATCTGGCATGAGTGGATGACACTATGTCTTACTTTAGTTCAGTTCAGCTGTATTAATAAATAATAATAAAATCCATAATAAATCATACATGCTGACTGGAGTAGTTGTAAGTTACCCAGCAATTAGTTCATATCAATTTCTGTTGAGTCCTCTGTCAAGAGCAAGAAATCAGTTATTTGCCTTTCTCACTTTCTTCCCTTCTTTTAAACTCTTCCAAAGGGAATTTTATTGTTCCATAGTCATGATGCAGAACCTACACACACTATTCATGACTTTCTAAAAAGATCAGTTGGTAAAATATTATGTCTAACTACAAAAAAACCAAATACTTCAGTCTTTTCTGCCTGAAGATCACAACGCTGTTTTCTATAAAACCTCCAACACTATATGTCATTAACAATCTTCAAATAGTTTCTTGCAATATTACTACATAAAGGATAAACAAAGGCCTTTTTTTTTAGCAAAAGGATACAGATCTAGCTGTTCTAACTATTTTAAACACTGAATTCAATTGTTTATGGTATTTTAACATACTCTTTATTAGAAGTTATTGGAACACATATAAAGTTTTAATATTAAAAAGATTATCAAATAATCATGTACCAAAATATTTGGAGAACTTAGTTTTCCTGCTTTGTTCCTGTCATAACTCCAAATTTTGCAGAGATATATTCATAAGCCATAGGCCGCTAAATTCAAAAAATGTTCATAATCCCGACATAAGATTAAATATTAATAAGTGACATTCTATTTTGTAGCTTTCACCTCTGCATTAAAACATAACTTCTCCCTTTTCTTACTTTGGCTAGTTAAGTGATAAGTATTTTCTAAAACAAAGTTGTGGGCACAATTAGTTTTTGGTTTTGGTTTTGTTTTGGTTTGTTTGTTTGATTGTTTTTTTAATTTAGGCTAGAATTAATGAGTCTGAGTTTTCTATCAAAACTTTTTTATATAAATAAACTGTTACTGACATATGTCAGTCCTGGCATCTTCTGGAAATTGCAATTTATAATGTAGGTTACAATGGAAGTTTAGATTCAATAAGTATTGCATAATTCCCTGACTGTTGTGCCATTTTGAAAAATCTCTATCAACAGAATGAGGAATTGTGATATGACCTTTCTCTGCAACTACCACATTACTATTTTACTATTTCTTTAATTTGTTTCAAGAATTTTGCTAAAGAAGCTGTAAGTCTGCAAATAAAGTTGTAATAGAAAGATTCTTGCCAGACCTTCGAAATCAGTAGGTAAAGCTGGAAATTATAAAAAAAAATCTCATTCTCAATCAAACTACAGAATAAAAATATCGACATTACTTTCAAGTATGTCTTGTTTTAACTCGCTTCATGATGGCAGAACCCGCTTATAGCTACATGAATGCATGCCAATTCAAACTTTATATTGTATCATATCACTATGCAGTGTATAAATTTTTCATATTTAAAATAAATTCTATTTTATAGACTAGTAATGCAAACACACTAGTCTTAATTTTATTCTCTCTCCAATTATAGCGTTCCTTTAGGACTAAAATTACAATTAACGGTATCTTCAAAAAATTCTAATGATCTTCTAAAACCTAAACCAAATACATTTAAAGGGTTCTTTCATAGATGTTTTTAATATGTTTTTCACAATTTAGCAAGGCTAAAAGACATTTAAATTCATTGGAATCAAGCAGATAGCTATGGCTATCTAACAGCAGAAAACTCCTATTCCTACCTGCCTCAATGAGCCATGCATTGTTGGGCCTCTTTGATGTAAGAATTACTGTTTTCTATCTTGGCTTTCACATCATCACAGTGGAGGACAGAGACTCCTTTCCTGGATAGAAAAGGCCGAAATACTCGTTTACTCCTACTCTTGTATTTTTATCAAAATAAGAAGCAGTGATTTGAAGATGCACAGAAGCAGGGACAAATGTGACTTGCCTCACATGCAGAATTTTTCATGAGATATTCAAGCCAAACACATGGCCATATTCAAGTATGTTTCTCATTCATATTATGTCAGATGAGAAACTGCAGCTCGGCAAAACTATTACCTCTGCTTATGTGCACTGCATGTGACTGAGCTATCAATTGGATTACCTAATTAATTAATTAATTTTAGGACATCTAAGTGTTTGGCATGTGACTGGACTAGTGGAAAATCAAAGGAAAAGATTACACAAAGACTTTCCATACAAAAGCTTAGGTAATTAAGGCATAGTAGACGTAATCAAAGGAGGCAAAAAGCTTTTGAAGGACACACCCTGAACAATTTTGTTAACAGAGAGAACCGAAGTAAAGGTACTAAATACAATCAAGTTTCAAGAGATGACTACAGCAATCTAGCTGCCTGATGCCGATGACTAAGTGAGGTCCCACTTCCTCCTATCTCTCTCCATCTCCATGACAGAAATCTGGTGCACATCTCCATACCAGTGATTAAAACTGACTAGTCAAGAGCTGGTATATCCAGTAAAATTCTGGTCCTGTGCATCAACCTCATCACCATTTTTAGCAAGGAAAAGATATTTTGTGTTCGAAGAGACCTTTCTAATAAAAAAGAGCCTTGGGACAAACTGATGACTTATCTAAATGACAGAAAAAGACCCAAGAAAACTACAGAAGACTTATCCACATAAACATCAATGGTCCAAAACAAATGCTACTTGCATTGTGGTTTGTGGTTTTTCACCTGGTAGTGCAATAAAAAGAATTTATTCTACATGTTTTCTAATTACACAATACCTTCGTACTTAATACATGTCTATACAGCCAGACAGAAAGCGCTTGCTGAGGAGGAACACAAATATACTGGAAAATTTACACATGAAGATTTATTACTATTTTACATCAAACATAAACAACTGGTGCTCTTAAAAGTTCAAAACCCAAATGGCTCCTCTCAAAGGTTATGCAAAAGCAAGGTTTCACTTAAGTCAAATATACAGGTGATCCCTTCAAACCAATTGAATCCACAAGAAGAAAATAGTTCCTCAAATGCCCCCTTATATACTGAGGCCAGGTTGTGTTACTCACATATCCTTACCTTCGGTATAGTGTTTATTCATGGACAAACTAATCTAAGAATTTTTGATATGAAAATACTGGCTGATATAACAGAATGTTTAAAATAAAATTTGGAATGAGTATGAATACACCAAAGAAAAACTGTCCTGCCCTCAGAGTTCATTGCCAAAAGGCTGCACTTGATTGACTTTTTATCTGCGGTGCTAATATTTTTTATTCAAAAATAAGATAATAAACTTTTTTTAAAGTATGTGTTAATTTATTTACATTAGCCTGAGTACAATCGTCTTTTAAGGCATATTTAAAATCTACAGTCTTTGGAAGCGATGTCACAATTCCCATTTACTTCAATAAAATAAGGTTTGGGAATGAGGTCAATAATACTATAACAACTTAAAGCAAGTTCATCGTTTTTTTCAACGAAGATAATAGCACTGCTAGAGAGGCAAATAACTGTGTGTTTATTTTTTAACATTCCATCTAGTTGCCTGAAAAACAGGTTGCAACACCATTGTCACAAAGGGAAAGTCAGAATATTTTGAAACAGTTGCGCTTTATCGGGTGAAAGTATGAGCAAAAAGGAAGCCTTCTCACTCCTTAGACTTAGTCAATTAAAAGACTGCTAAAGAGAACAGAGCATGCAGATCATCTGGAGAATTCAGAACTTAAAGTGATTAATTAGACCTTATTTTGTCTCGAGCAGATTTACTAAGCTTTTTTTCAACTTAGCCCCATTGTTTGTAATTACCCAAATCACACCTCCATTGGTTAGTCTTAGTTGTTTCATGCATGAACAGCAATCTGATTGAGCACTCTTGTTAGGATTTCATTCGTCATTGTAATTAGCCATAATCATAGCCTTCCTGGGTGCATGAGAATGTGCAAACGACCGATTCACAACCCCAACCTATTTGAATATGAATCTTCTCAGTAAGTAGCAATAAAATAGTGGAAACAAAGCAGTTTCTCTAGGGAATTTTGTAAAGCATCCCTGTCTCTAATTCTCCCCCCTTGAAAATGTTCCCTTTTTAGTATCTGAATTCTGTTTGCTAAAACAAGGCTTGCTTAATGAAGACAATGGCTTATTATTTCTTTAAGTGGCACAGCAGGGCCCAAGTATTACAGGCCCAGCTCTTTCAGCCTCTGCCAAGGACACAAGGAACAAAGGGGCAGGCAGTAGCGCCAGGCAGAGAGACCTCTCCTCAACACTGCGCTCCGGGAGCACTTGCCTCGGAGCAAGACCCAGGTCTCGGCTGTTCTGGAACTCAAAGACAGGGCCTTTTTCTCCTCGTTGCTGTAAATGACTCGCAAGGTTGCAAACCCCCCAGCCCCGTGGCAGCAGCCCCAGCCCCAGCGCCGGAGGAGGGGTAGCACAGCTGGGTCCACCACAAACGCATTCGCAGTGAGCCACCTAACGGTGACAAAAGGCTTGCTCCTTCCCATCGCCAGGCAAAAGTTCCTGTGGGAGACGGTCTTGCACATGGGCACCGGATGACAGCCAAATTCATTCTCTGCCAAAGCTGAGAATTAGGTGGGAAACCATGAATTTTGGTGACTACAGCTCTGGCGCGACCATCTAGTTAATTATTTAACACGTTTAGCATTATTTCGGCAAGAAGAAGTCTCAGAGGCATATTAAATGCCAAATACAAAGAGTTATTAGCTAACTTGCCACGCACCTCTGGGCTGCAAAGAAATTTTGACCTGTATGATCCCAAACCCAGCCTTTCTTGAATAATGAACATGAACTGATTTTTCGTTTATTGAGGAAATAGCAATATGTAAATACAGCCCGGGGTATCCCAGCATATAGTTTTGCAGTTTTTTCTAATACATTTAATTCTGAAATTATATTACCTTTATTTAACACAATATGTTAAATTAGTTTATTTTCTTGCTACCATTTTTTTTCAGATCCTCTGACTTATTAGCACTGCCATGCAATAATATTTTTTTTTCACACAAATGTTTTCTTCAACTAGCAGTATTACTAGTAATATTAATTACATTAATAAACTACAAAGTAAAACTAGGTAGAAAGTCACTTCAAATGACTATGAAACTAGACTCACAGGATTAAGCATAATTTCAATAGAAGATAAAGATATAAGATTTTTTTATGTGTAGGTCTCTACTTATATGATAGAAATGGAACGTCCAAGTGTTGCCCACTTACAGTCTTGAGTCAGAGATTGCTAATTGTTGCAATTAATTTAACATCTTTTTTTTTTTTTTCTACCACATAAAAACTAGCCTAGCACATTCATGAAGAAAAATTAGAAAGCTCAGGATCTATTGCAACTAATAAATGTAACTACTACTAGGTTACATATTAATTTTTTCCATTGCTCTTCCCTACTTTTAGAAATCTTGCTAAATGTTGGGGTGGGAGGGTTGACGCCCGTACTAGTTCTGAGGAAACAATTTCATTTTTCAGAAAGGCTTTCTGGGAAAATCTATGGTCAGACCATCCTGAAGAAACTGCAGTATCAAAGAAATGCAAATTAAATCCTGCTAAATGTTGCTCTGCCATGCTAGCTTAGAAAATAGTTCCATAGCAACCATTTCCCTGTCAACCCTTACAGTCCACGCTGAAGAATATTTCCCAGATGCTGGGGGAAGAAAAAGTACTGTTTTAATTAGAATAGCAAATACTTTCTAAGTAGTAATGTTCAGCAAGCTGCCATATAAAGGCAGCTAGGTAATATAGAGTTTTATCTCTTCAGTCTTCTCCATTATGTTAGAACAAGCAGAAATCAGGGAAGCAAATAGGACAGATTCAAAGTTTTCTGCAGTAGCTGTTGCTGTTGCAGTTGTTCCTGCTTCACCCCCTTGGTTATGTCTCAGTATGTTTGCCTGTTGATGCAATAAGGCTATCCGTATTCTGAAGTCATCATTAGAAACCTAAGAAGATTGCAAGATCACCTCCTGCCCTTCAGTAAACAACCATGCTGAAGGATCCCTACCTCAGTGTGCAGAACATTTTATAATAGAGACAGGCCTTTTAGAGAATTGTTCACACTTTCTTCAGGTTCTGTTTTGTTGGTCAGTTGAAGAAAACAAGTTTCTGACACTTCTAAGCATGTGCTTTCAGTAAATTTTGGTAAAGGAAAGAGGTGAAAAATATTCTTCTCAGTTTAGTGAGACTTATGTCACTCTGTCATTTAATTTAGACTTTAGGACTTCATCCTCCATATTTGACAGACATTTTGGGCAATCAATAGAGAAAAAAACACTTTAAATTCTTTATACCAGTACACGTAAGAACATATTCCATTGAAACTGAAAGGTAATAATCAGAAGAAAACCTTTTAGCTCATTAGATAAAATATAACTTGTTAAACTACAGCAATATGGAATAAGATGCAAAAATATTAATGAATCATTATTTTATCATGACCTATTCCATATACATTTATCGTGAAAATATGTCACCAAAATGTTAACACTTTTCTGCATCAAAAGTCATCAAAATATGCTGAAGTTCACCTCTCCCATGCAATCTAAATAAAAACTGTGTAGGGTGGGATTTGCATATTCCATTCAAATAAGATCACATGTAACGGTGAAATGCCAAAGAAAAACCTTGGCATGTTTTTTTGGAAAAGAATATCTTCAAGTTATTCCTCTTTCTGTGGAGAGATTAAAGTATTTTTCCTATGCCCTACACTTAACTTCATTCAGAAGATGAAATACTTGTTATGAGTGATATTCCACATCACCTAAATATGGAGATTCTGCTGCAATGGACGTCGGCTTGTTAAAAAACTATTCCTGCTGTCTTAGTATATTTTTCCATGATATCTATGATAGATTTGCTTTTGCTCCACTGCTGGTTTTCCCATCACCATGTGACTACTAAAAATTTGTAAAATTTAATGTTTCATTTGCTATTAAAAGCTTTTCTGCAAAGGTTATCCAAATACTAAGTTAAAATAAATTTACATAATTTTGCTTTGTTATTCTGTGATAACTGTTACATAAAGTCAGCCAACTGAGAGCACACAGCCTTATCTGGAAGACAGAATAGAGATGATATTCTGAGCTAGCTATAAAATCCAGTATTTATATAAGAAATATAAATATTTACATACATGTTTAATGATGTGAGTCTCTTCTCACTTGCCATTATTCCAGACAAACTGTTCTCCTAAACCACAGTTTTCATGGGATTATATTTATGACCTAAAACTTTGAATAGCCCTCTGGTTGCATGAACACAATGAACAGTTTACGTTGTACTCAGGGTTTCAAAAAACGAGATTTGTACCAATTTTCTTTTTTGTTGTACACTAACATTAGACTTTAACTAGCTCATTTTCCAACGAGTTTCTATAGCCCAGTGTAGACAAAGAATAGTGATTCAGCTTAGCTTTGTGTGACACAAAGGTATAGTTAGAGCTGAATACTTGATCTTACGTTGGCCACTTCCAGCATGGTTCAAGACAGTGGTCAACATAACAGATTTCCTTCTCCTACTAAAATGCATCCAATTGAGAGTAATTAGTTGTATCCAGTTGAGACTAACTGATCATAAACAAATGTATTGGATCTTGATTTTATTGAAATAAAAAAGCAAAACATTCTTATTGGGATCATGGGAGTAAGATTAGGCTTTAGAATACTAAAAGGCATGGATAATAGTTGCTTACTGAAAGGTATACTTTGATTCTGATCAATTTTAAAACAATTAATTTAAAAATTTGAAGAATACGCTTTAAACTCATTCAATTAGAGTCTTGATAAAAAATGTATAAGTCAGCGGGAGTTGCATTTTGAAGAGAGAAAATAAATTAAATATGTAATCTGAACACTCAGGGTTTAAACAAGATTACCAGCTTCAAATTAATCACTAAATTATTAAAATAATTATCAGGGTTAGGTTAGAGTTAGAAATCTAATACAAAGTCTCCCTCTGTGACCTTTCTTTTTATCTGTAAGACAGGTTTAATAGTATAAATTGCGTAAAATAAACTGATGAACATTTACGAGGCTATGTGATATACTGAGAGCATTACAAAAAAAAAAAAAAAAGAAAACCAGATTAAAAATATATAAACCAACATATTCTTCATGCAATGTTCCTGGGACCACTGATTTGATATTTTGTATTTTAAAATGTTATGCATGTGTAAAATGGAAGTCTGGCCAGGAGCGTGGCTTATTTGTGTATGTCCGTGTGTGTGTATATACATGCATATACGTACCCCTACACACTTGTGGGCACACTCACAGACCTTGGAGAAGATATTTTCGTAGCAACATCTAAAATAACTATTGACTTTCCTATAACATGTGGGGTTTATATCACCATTTTATATCCTCCCAAAACATTAAAGGTGAAGCCTAATACTAAGAATGATGAGTAACCATACAAGAGAACTTCAGTTTAGAGGGACCTTTAGAAACTTGGAGGCTAGCTGAACAGAAACATTGTGATACTCGAAGTGCAAAGCTCTTCAGCTGGGATAGAGCAACTCCCTACACCAGTACAGTCTGGGGACTGGCTGAATAGCATTCCTACTCCCTCGAGGGTTGTGGAGTAGCAGCCAGTGGTGTTCCTGTCACAAAGAAAGCAAATTGCATCTTGGACTGTATTAAAATGTATGTGGCCAGGAGGTAGAAGAAAGTTAATATCCTTCTTTAATAAGCAATGGTGAGACGGTATGTAGAACATTATGTCCTGTTTCCTCATCACACCTTAAGAAAGGAAATGGAGAAGTCATTGTGTCAATAGTTACCAATATGGTTACCAGATAAATTAATTATTATTTCACATATTGCCTCTAGGCTGGTATTCAATAGCACTGTTGAAGATTTGTGAGGTATTTTATATTTTTTCCTCTTCTTTTTTTAACTTGAAAACTGATACGCCTCTCTATTTGAGTCATTTATAGAACCTAATACTACGTGACAGGCAATGTTAAAATTCTTCTACTTTCATTTAAATCACATGAAATCTAGAAGCCCAAAGCACTTTGTACAATGTCAATAGACTAACCATAGTCCTTTTAAACATTTCTGGCTTTCCTGCATCAAGAAGGGATTTTCCTCAGTAAGCTGTATCAATTTTAAAGTCTTCAAGAAGAATCAGACTGACACAAGTTTAGAGAGCTGCTACAGTGTGTTGACAGTAGGATCTAAAGCTGGAGGTATTTTTTCATTAAGCATTTAGTTACAGTAAACTGAACATGAATACAAATCTCAGACATCTTGTGAATGCAATTGTAAATTTACCTGATATAGCTAGGAAGTGATAACAACGTAATTAATAAATATATCTATGTATAAATAGTGCACATGAAATAAATGTGGTGTTAAGTTAAAGGAATGCTGAGAATATAATGAAACAAATTAAGTCCATTAACAGCATTTAAAGTTGTACCATTACTTCTGTGCCTCAGCTTCTTTCCCTGTAAAACATCTGTTTGAGAAGCACTGGGAAGTCTTACTCATTAAGCAGTAGCGTTTTGGCTTTCTCAAAAAAAAAGGTAATGCAGAAATAAAAAACATTATGTTCATCCACTTAATTTCATAGAATCATATAACAATTTGCTTTGCAAGACACCTCCAGAAATCATCTCGCTCAGCCCCCTGCCCAAAAGACGGATAACTATTTTTCCATTATCCAGCTAGAATTTCACTTATTAGAAATTGTGACTGCTGCCTCTTGTCCCTTTATTATACACTACTGAAAAGTGTCAGAAAAAGTGTTGTGTCCTCCATCACGCCCCTCTAGGCATTGGAAAACTCCAATTAGATGTCTCCTAGCCTTCGGTTGCCCAGGCTAGCCCAACCCAGCTCCTTCAGTGTCTCTTCACATGTCATGTGGTATAGCCCATTGGTCATCCTGGTAGCCATGCCGCAGGACCCTCTCTGTTATGTTGATTTTTTTTCAGTTTCTGTGGGCCCAAAACCACACACAAAATTCCAGATGCAGCCTTATGACTACTAAGTAAGAAGGAATAATCCTTTCCCTCAGCTCCCTGACTTTTTACAGTTAATGTCATCTAAAACACAGTCTCCATTGCTGCAAGGCTGCACAGCTGAGTCACGATGACCTTGCTGTCCATCAGGACCCACAGATCCTTTTCTTCGTAAGTCCTACCAGCTTGTCAGTCATTCTTGGAACATCTCATTTCATTTAACTAAATTTAACCAAAAACGAATCCATCAAATTTTTGACTTCAATAATCAAACTCTCTTGGAGTCAATAAGCAATAGTTAGATTATAGTTAGATATGTGTAAAAAAACCTACCATAGTGCCCCAAAACCTCCAAACTAAGAACTAATACCTAAATTTATAAAGACCAACAGTGAGGAATATGATAAAATGCCTGGACAAAAATATTTGCAGAAAATTAAAATGATCTGGGATCTCAGATCATCATTTAGAAAGGCAAGGATTTTGGTCAGAAAGAAAATACTGTCTTTGTTATAGCTTTGAAAATGTAATGTAAAAGCAAAATGCAAACCTAAGAATTTCTATTTTATAGGTATAAAAATTAATTACCAACAGCAGTAAATGATGTGGCCAAAAAAAGAAAAAAAGGAAGAGATGATTCTGGAATAAACTCACAAAGTAAACCAGATCGTGGGAGTTTGAGCAGAGTACAGAGTGGTTAATGTGCTAGAAAACATTCACACTGTAATTAATGGCAACAACTGGGCCAAAGATGTGATAAACGGAAAACGTAATAATGTTCCAGAAATTACAGAACTATAGTTGGGATATCTCTAGTTAATAAAAATGATGGAACTTTTAAAAAAATATAATGATAAATGCTCAGGTGAAGATTTTACAGGATACAGATACAACACTGTTTGCTAAGAAGGAATGAATGTTTTGAACTTAGAATTCTTGGAAGATAAATGAAGTTTTAGGCAAATGAGAAATATTTGATATTATAAGATGCACTTTAATTAGAAGGCCTTTCTTTAGAAGGTCATTACAATGGCTTTGTCATGGTTCTTAATAAAAAGGTAGCATTTGTTGGAGAATAGGTTAAATATTTCTATAAGAGCCCTCCCCCTTTACAGGTTTAAAGTTAGAAAAAACAGTAAAAAGTTCGTATAATTAGTAGAAAATATTAGGCTCGCTAAACCTATGAATTAGATAGATTGACTTACAGGGGAATTTGTGAACAAAGAATCTGGCTATTTTACAACTTTACCAAGAAATTCAAAGCATTCTGCAACAAACGCTGACCAAACAACAAGACTGAGGCACTACGTTTTGCTGAATGACTGCAAACAATTCAAAGATGCATGATATTTCTTGGCAGATTCTAGGTAGGTCATAGTAGCTTCTCCTGGTTTAGTGAAATTTGATATGTACGGTAGGACATGGAAGACCTGAGTCAAATCTCTTTCAAATAAGGTCATATAGGATCAGGCATAACTACTTTTAAAAATCCCCCTGGAAATAAAAGGCACTAGGTTTTATCTAGATAATATTTTAGAGGCTTATCGTTATGCCACCATTTTCATTATCTGCAAGTGAGAATGTGCATATAAATGAAGAGATTTCTTAACTTATATGACAATACTAATGTTTTAAAAATAAAAATTTAGGAAAATCATTCTAATGTACTTGTGCACATTATCTCCTATCCTGCATAAGGACAGGAAAGTAGTTTTGTTACAGAAGTAACAGTAGTGTAAAAAGCTGCCACTTCATAATGAAATATACATAGGTACAGAATTAATTATTAAAGCACAGAAACCACACTTCACTCTTAGAGAGAACTCATTTTTACATTCTAAGGTGTATAAGCAAGCTTCTTTGATAAAGAGTAAGAGGAACAGCACAATTCTAGCAGTCCCAACACATATTTGCTACTTTTAAATATCCATCAAATAATCCAATGCTAACCAATAACTGGAATTCTGGATCACACATGGTGCTTATCTAAAAATCAAGCCACTTTGTGGAGGAATATTCTAACCTGATAGTCACCATATTAGGTGATATCATCACACTAGTTTATAATGTTTCAAATAACTAGATTAATGATCTAGGATCCCGAATGCATAAATAAACAATTACCTGGGGAAAAGGGATGGGGCTGAAGTTCCTGTTCTCCATGATTTTTAGTACTGATGGTTACTAGCTTTGTCTAACTAATGCATCAGGAGGTGGTCAAGCAGTTGGACTAGATGATCATTGTAGCTCCCTTCCAACTGAATTACTTCTATTCTATTCTTTCTATTTTATTCTAATCATGTGAGCATTCCAAATCAACTTAATGCAAAGTCAGATAGTTTAAGTCACCTCCTGAGGTGGTAAATCCATAAATTTGTCTTTCCATGACAAACAGATTTAATGTCCTAACTATCTACAACTGATTATCTCAAAACAATTATCTCTGACAGACTGATTACAAGAGCTACGTGAAAAGAAATTTGTATTCACTTCATCTTTTCATACTTAGACTTAGCATAAGACTTTTATTCTAGTTGACCAAATTGTATGGCCTTCTTTTATTATCTCACAGAAATAATACAATAAATTTATCATACCTGATGAGATACATATTGCAAATATCTTACCATGCATTTCTGATTTAATTTGTGAATGAATGATTTGAGTAAGTTCAAGTTTAAAAATTAAGAAAAATACATGCATAAATTAAATAAAAATCTAGTTTTTTTCTTATCAGATAATCTTTATCTACAAAACCCCCAATATTTTCTCATTTTGGGAAGGGTTTGTAGTATCATGACTGTTGCTATACACTGCTTATATTTTGTCAAGAAAGAACATGGCAAATCAGTGATGTTACTGAAGAGTTTTAGGTAGCTTTTTTGACCACGTCTTTAGAAAAGCAGCAGAATATAAAAGAAATTAAAAATAGCATAGCAGAAACAAGAAATAATACAGGTTTAGTTCTACAAGAAAAAAATGAAATACAGCTTTTTTTTCATCTTCAGCTTAAACTAGAAATTTTCTCTTAAATCCCACATTGCCAACTATTATTTGAGCTCAGACTGAGTCAACCCCTGAGAAATGTATAAAGCTGAAAACTTTAAACAGGCAAATTAACTTTAACTCTGAAAGCAATAAAGTAGTCTTAATATCTGTGACACTCTAATTGCCAAACTTATGCATATTATGCCATTTTGTAGCAACTTAATAGCTCACATTTACACCCAAATTGGTGCACAAGAACAGGTTATACTTTGGCACAGACATAAAAAGGATTGTAGTTTTCACTGTTCTTACTTGTAGGTTTTTTTGTGGCTCCTGTTTTTTATTTTCTCAGCAAGCATTGGTGAAAATATGAAGCAAAAAATTCATATTAAGATCAACTAATAACGCATACCATCTTTCACATTGTGGAAGCACAAGGTCAGTGACACGTCAGAGGAAAGTGAAATTCACCCGAGTTCAAGTGTGAAATTGACACTCCAGCTCAGGCTTTGTTAAAAGAAATGTTTCTGCTTCAGTCATGGGCATTACTGGAGACTTTATCTGAGGCCCACATTTTACCAACCTAGAAATAATAAGAGAAGCAAAGTTCTGGTGTTGTTATTAAATGGCAAGGCAAAGCAGGGGTCTCCCACCTAAACTGGTCTTTTTAGGAGTCTGAAAGGACAAGATAAGAAGCAAGAACATCACTTACTGTACAGGTTCATACAGCTATTTATGATTTCTTAAGTGTAAGACCACTAGTTTCTGAACCTAGTAGAATTCCTTAGGATATGAACAGAACGCTCCAACTTTAAATGTGTTACTTTTTCAGGTCAGAACTCTGCTTCAGTGTGCTTAGTCTTCATGACAGATGAGATTTGCTACAATACTGTACAACTCACGCTCATAAAGAGGTATATATTTAGACTGAAGTTTAGATTCCAGTGGAAGCTACGCCCTTTTTTACTCTCATTCTAGCCTGAGGAAATTTTCATCTGAATATTCATACCTCTTTAAAAAGTCATTATTTGTGGTCTTTTGAGGTACTAGTCTACCCTATTTGTAATAATTCTTTAAATAAAGCATGGATTTACCTGCACATATGAACATAGTATTAATTAAAACATAGAAAATCAGTCTCAATGCAGAAGATTATGTGCCATTTAGGTGGTTTTGGGTTTTGGCTCAGATGTTACAGACTTCCAGTAGGTCCTATAGCATCTAGGTAGTCTCATTATAAAGAGACTGCTTATCTGGTATTCCTTTAAAACCAAAGTAAGATATGTTTTTTTGGCATGATATTGAAGGAAATCACAGGAGAGAAAACTAGCAAACCACAGATTCTGTCACTTAGTACAAAAACTGCAGTATTTACAAGCCCCTACAATTGCCTGTTTCCTGAGTATTAATGTGCAAAAGCTCAAAGCCAAGGGGTACTATCTCATTTAAATATTTAAGGTAATTTATTTTAGCCCTGATAACTTGCCACACGCTACTACTAGTCTCAAATATCCACATTGGTATTTGAAATGTAAATATAGTCTCAGTCTTAAAAGTTTTCATAAAAAAAAGACACTATTCAACCACCTCAATAGAGTTCTATCACATATATTTAAATGAGCTTTATTTTTAAAGGTCTTGGCCATTAATGTCCTAAAGACACAATAACATTAACTTGAAACTATCACTTTTTAAGAAAGTTACATGATTATGATCGAAAAGAAATGTAAATATATTTTTCTCATTTTACAGGTAGGCACATCATGTCACTAACACCACTGCTAGATAGTATAAGCAAAAGTATGGCTTCAGTGAATTTGATCACAAGGCGTTAAGTGTATGCTTAAATCTCTGCAGGAACAGATCTCTTTCATGACAAATTGATATTTCATTGAACCAAGCTGACAAAAAGTTTCAAAGGGAGACAGGGAGGCCTGGGCTAAGGTTAAAATTTAGGTCTTTCTGGTTTAGGAAGTTTTCATGAATCTTAATGTGAATTATTTCTATTCAAGAACACATTTAAACAAAACAAAACATGTAAAAAGCATTCCTTATTAGAGTATAAAGCTTAAACCTGTTCCTTCTGAGCTGTCTTAATGGATAAGTTCATATGAAGAAAATTCTTCATGGGTAAACAAGAGGAGATACACATGAAAGAGCTAATGGGGAAGAAAGGAATAGGACAATAAAATTAGGCATTAAGTAAACAGATACTATTAATTAGCAGAGTAACAATATAAGGAATGACAGTAGTGCTGAGACCAGACCAGAAGTCTGCAGCATAGTAGATGGGAACATGAACTTGACGTAAAAGGTTCCTAGAGGCTAGTGATGAAGAAGTGACACTGAGATGACCATGAACTAATTTATACTTGGGAAACAGTATAGGAAATGAAATGGAACTGAGGAAGATAAATTTATCCCATCTACATACCTAACATAAAATGGGCAACAAAAATGAAAGAGGAACAAAATGTATAGCAGTTGACAAACTTGATGAGAACAGTCACCCATTATAATATATTTTTAAAGTAGACACATTGGTTGAATATGTGTTTAGAATATATGTTTTCAGAATATATGATAGTGAACTTTTCTCTATTAATTTTTATTAGAGAGGTACAGTGTGAAGTTTTCTTCAACACCTCACATTCTCCTTTACACAATTTACAATTTTATAAAGCCTTGTTATAACTGTTTAACGCATCTACTCAACATCTCAACACAGAGAAATAAGATATTTACAATTTGTATTTAATTGTCACAGTTTATTAGCTCTACAACTTCATCATCTTTAGTCAGTTAATAGCATATACAATACACGAATACCCAGTACATATGCTGGGTACTGACTTAAGTGTTTGAGATTCTATTTATACAACAGAAATAATTCATAATAGTGATCTAGTTAGTCTGCACTGTTCTGCTTTTCTTTATCAAGTCATATGATGTTCAGACAGTATACTTGTCTATGTGAGTTAGGTCAGGATATCCATGGCTACATAACATCAGATGATTGTGGAAAGCTACAAAGCAATTTTATTTTTTTTTAATAGATGCTACAGACACTTCAACAAGAAATAAGAGGATTGTAGAGGATGATTCTTCCTGTTATTCACATATAATTGCTATTCTACAGCTCTGTATTTTTAAAGTCAAAATCTGCCTTCCAATTTTCACCTTAAAAGAGCATTTGCACCATTTTTACATTATCTTTCTTAAAATAAGAATGCTCTTACCTATAAGCCATTTCCCCCTGAAATTATATAAGAAAAAATAATCAGAAACATAAAGCAAGTCATTGAAGAAACTATTCAGTCTCTGAGCCTCAAAGTAGAACCATCACAGTATCTGACTACTAAGAATGAAAACATCAAACACACATTGATTTTTATGTTGTCAATTCCAGTTGCTTTGTCACTTTCCAGAGAAATCTGTGATATTTGGGCAAAAGGAGGAAGACTGACAACTAACGGACAGCGAACAAGCCATCCATTAATAGGGTTCAGAAATCAGAGTAGATACAGAAAATCTGTCAAACCTCTGTTTGTGGCACTGAATAAAACTTTCTGACAAACATGAAGCAGTTTTAAAGGCAGATGTTTCTGCTAGCAGTTTAAAGATTACAGTGGAGCAAGATCTTGCACTTCTAGGTGGCAACCTTTGTAGCTAGGAAATGCTTACTCTGCTTGAAACACAGTATAACAAGATGACTTGGCTACGTTACCAACTTACCTCCTAACAAGTTTCCACCTTTAAGAGAGGTAGCTGTTTAACTGAAGGAGGAGGAGCAATTTGTTTTTGTCCTATCTGTCAGTCTACCAATTTCCGAAGCTTACAACATCACTTGTGTCCTCTAGGGTCCATAGTAATGTGAATTGTCTTTATCCAAGTGCCTAGCAAATCATTGTCACACAGGAGTAGTCGACCTTTCTTTTCAATCTATGCTCTTTTCAGGAGTTATAAATCAGTTGACTTTCAAGCTCGATGAGATGGCATATGCCCTGGTTTGAAGAACAGATGGAGGCTTGGGGGAAAATTGTTTCTGCAGGCTTGCTACAAGCAGCACTGCTCCATAAAAGTGAACCATTCGCACTAATTTCTCACATAAATTATACAGGCAGGGAGCACCAGCCCATTCAGCAGAAAATCTTTCATCTAGCTTTCAGAGGTCATTTAGCAAATTTAAATTAAAGTTATTTCTGATACATGGCTGGGTTTTCATTCCATACGCTTTCAAGAGATGGCAATTTACATCAAATAAAGGAATGGCTTTAATTGTGTATGCAGGGAGAAAGGAACAGTAAATTAACTGCCACAATATTACTGTTTTCTAGAATCCTGGGATAAGTTGTAACTAGTAATTAGCCACAGAGGAATTAATAATTGAAATATGGCAGCTCTGTACTACAGGAATCAGGTAAACTGTCACTACTCTTTGCAAGGCCTGTTTTAGACTCCAGCTGAACACTAGTCCCCAGATTCAGCATTGATGTTCTTAAAATAAAGAAGATATCAGTCATTTCCAGGAAAGCATTCTTTACTTTTTAAGGGAAACGTATTATTCAGCTCTTAAGCAAATGTACTTGTCATATTTTTAATAAATATGGTACTTTATCTGAGCATGAAGTAAAGAGACATTTCGTTAGATTGTTAAATTATCAATATGAAAGAAATGGAAAAGACCAGAGAACTGTAAAAAACCTAACTCTAGGAAGAATTTAATTTTTGTGAGCCACAAGTGGTGAGAACGAAGAGATTGCATTGAGTAACCTCTAATACATAATGTGACATAAGTCAGTGTTCACCACAAATATTAAGTGTACAAAATAAAAACTGATGAGAATGTCAGTAAGCATTGAAACAGTTACTTTGAATTTTATGTTGGTTTTTTTTTTTTAAAACAGTGTTTTGAATTAGCATTTTGATAAGATTCTTTTTTAATCCCTAACATCACAAATTTCTTGTAAGACCTGCAAAGACGTCTCCTTTTCAGATGTGAAGAAGAATTTAACAGAAAAGAGTAGAGTCATGTGTGATTTGCAGGTTAGTAGTAGGAAGTAGTGAACCAATAGAAAAATGCATATTACAGAGCCATCAGCTATCTAAATTTTTAATGACTGTTTTAAGCATGCAGTTAATAGATGCATTATTATTAAGAAGTGTTTTTTAATTGAAAATTAATTCTAGTATAGAGCTTTTAAAAAGTAAGATTTGAACAGACTAAATTTGATTGGAATTAATGCTAGTTAGTGGTAAGATCAAATCAATGTAGAAATGTCAAATAAGAAACACTTATTTCTTAACTTCTGTTAAGAAGTTAAGAAATCCTAACACTTCCATGATGATATGTATCATGGAATAGAAACCGAAAGCACCCAGTGTTATTCAACAACTTTTACACTGTTGCCTTAATTGAAGGATATTAGTTTCATAACCTTTTTTAGTCTGTAAGTAAAAGATGGATAATTTTAGCTAACTCACATAAATTCATAGCGTCAATATAAACAGTGACTTTTGAAGAAAAAAACATGCATATATTGCATATAAATATAAAATTAACACATTAATAAATATAAAGGTAATTAGATACAAACTAACACTTTTTAGATGTAAGAGAGAGATTTAAGTCTGCTATTATCAAAAGAATGATCATAACTTCGATAATTTTGATAACTCAGGACATAATTTGTAATTGATCAATTGATCAGAAATAGATTCCTGTGAGTATTATCAAGGACAACAAACCCAGCAGGAAAATTTATAATATCACAGCAAGAAAAAGGGTCAAGATAATGGATAATACTCATCTATGGCAATAAGGACCCCATTCTAATGCAGCCAGTAGGAATTCTGTCGTTTTTTATTTGCTAGAAAAGATATTGCATTCATTCTGTAGCTCGTTTGTATGATTTCAGGTCATACAGTGGGTTGTAAATACACAATATTACTTAATAGATTAAAAGGAGTTTTCATTTAAATGACGATCAGGTCATAGTTATTAAGATGTCGCTACTTTTTAGCATTATGCATTCAGAAAGAAAATGATAACAGAATATATTTCCAGTCTCTCTAGATTATTATTTATGTCTTAAGACTAGCTTTCAGCTGCCTCCTCTTGAATCCACATTGCAATTTTATTTTATACCAGTACTATTGTATTGGAGACAGACTTAAAAAGCATCATTGAAATTACTAAAAAAAGAAATCCTCTGGGGAAGATAAACAGTCTGTTGCAGAAGAAAACTCTGAACTATTTCTTAAAACATTAATGAAGATACTAAATAAAATAGAAACTAACACCATTCTTTGCTATACCCACTATACCTAAACACGATACACAGCCACTCCTTTTTGTATATAAATTTGCAAAACCTTTTCATTCTGCATGACAACACTTGCAGGGGATTTACAAGTTATTTTTATCATGAGAGTGTCCTCTCAATATCTTTTATTACGAAGATATTAAATATAGTTTAACAAAGAATGGACACAAAAACCCCACCCTTATATATGAAAATAAATCCAAAGGAAAAGTAGCATTTTTTATAGGCAGTTTGTTCTCTTTCCTTTCAGGTATCTCGGGCTGCAGTTCCATGAACAAATAAACTAATCTAGTAGTCATTGCTGCTGAAATAAAAAAAAAGTTTTGAGATCTTTCAACTCTCTCCCATTCTTCACTGTACTTCACTACTGTTTCTCTCTCCTTCCACATGCTTTATCACTCATGAACTGTTTTGTAATCAAAGTTCACAGGACTGTGAACATGTTGCTAATCGAGAAAAAACATAGCCACCTTTTTTCCCTGAGTTAGTGAGATAAATTTACCTAAAGAAAGCAAAGAAGCAGGAGAGGTGAAGGAAAGTTGCACCCTCCCCTTCTGATGGCAATAAACTATTAAACCTTCTCAACTTCTCCAATTACATCTCACCTCAATAAATTGCAAGACATTAATATAATAATGGCATCATTCTGTAAGGTAAACGCGCTCCTTCAAACCATTTAAAAATTGTTTGGGGATTTGAAGTTTGGGAAGTGTTACCTAGGTTTATTTAATACTGCACAGGGCTTAACATACAGTGTTTACTCATGTGATTTATTGGCAAAACAATGCTAAAATTGAAAAATACTGGGACATGATTTGGGAGGTTGGAAACAGAAATTTGTTTCCCTTCCAACTATATTGGTTAATATAAAAAATACGTTTTCTCTCGCTTAAAACTTATACTTCAAAGAAGCAAAAAAGGTTGTACTTCCATGAAAATAAAATTTAAAACTCAGCTATTTTATGAAGAAGACCCCAAAACAAAGCCAAATACCAAAATCAAAGAAACTGAACCAAACCAAAAAACTAAAAAGATTTTTCTTGGTGCTGGGTTTAGGTACCAGCTTAATCACAGCACCTCAGAATTTTACACAAACTAATACACAACGTGATGATAAAAGCAAATAAAGAATGAGAAATGATAATAAAAATTGTAGTTCTGTGCCATGTTCACATTATTTGTAATTCCTCTTACCAAAAGCAATGTTCAATAATTTACATGAAGAAAAAGTGTATGTAAAATTCAAATTCATGATGTCAAGGGCAGAACACATTCTTTTACTACTTGATCTATTTTCTATCACAAGAGGAAATTTTGCTACCATAGATTATACTAGTTCCAGAAAGCAACAAGCTATGCAGGAAAGAGAAGATGAAGAGAAATTAAAATAGTAAAAGTCACATCCTTATCGAACATAGCTATTTTAGAAAAAAAAAAAAACAAACAAACAAACAACAACAACAACAACAAAAACACAACCAAAAAGAATTATTTCCAAAAGATGGAAATAATGTTCATTTTGACATTTTGCTTGAGAACTTTGTAGTTCTGAATTTGGTTTTCAGTTCTTTGAAATTGCCAGAATGCTTTTGAAGACTAGAAGTTTTTTTTTCGCCCCGCTTAATGACTTTTATAATTAACCCCAATCTCTACAAAAATAATTTTTCAAACATTCTGATGACTTTCTGTATCACACAGAAAGACTGCATTTCAAACACATTCTTAATAATTCAGAAATACTTTCTCAGTTTTATCAACTTTCTTAGTCAAAGGTTTAATTGCATTCTGACCTTTTTTAATTCAGTAATGTATATTTTAAAATGGAAGTCCTTTTCAGACCTAGATCATGAGCTTTTATTATTTGTAGCTGGGTATGAGGTTGTGCAAAAGAATATATTACTACATTTTTAAATAAATTCCTGATATACTTAGGCTAAAAGAGAACTGCAGGATCCCACATAAGTAGTCAAAGGGCTTATAAATATTTTAACACATTATTTTTCTAAAAAGACAACTTTCTACTGTTAGCTAACTCTAAATTGAGAACAATTTATGTACCATACTTTTATGTCTGATACACATCAGAAATACATTTTCAAACCACACCATTATTATTCATACTCTGTTAGTAGAAAAAGACAAACGCTTCAAACTTGGAGAGACCCTTGAACACTTGTTGAATAATTTAACCAAATAAGTTGTTTATTTCTAGATTCCTATTTCTTTATAAAAAATACAAGTATTATAAATTTGTAGTAATTTTAAGGCACTAATATCTACAAAGTTCTATTTAATGACAACTCAATATTCCATCGAGTGTATGCCATTTAGCAAAGAATTCACTAACTGCTAGTAGATCCCCTGAATGGGGATCAAAAGTCTTTCATTCCCTTTGTATAGATTCTTTCACTTCAATTGCAATCAAAACAGAAATTTGTAGACTAAGTCACAAAGATGGTGGGTTTCCTTTCACAGACATAATTAACAAGTCATTCTCTATATTCACCTTTTGGAAATGACAGAAGGACAAATTTTCTCCAGTTTTGAAAACAAAGATTAGACAAGCAAGACGGTCATGTTGTCTTCTCTTAGAAATAAATGTAATTATAGCCTCTAACACCACATAATTTTAGTTTGGGGGGTTTTAATTGCTTTTTTAATTTTTTTTTCTTTTTCTCTGGAAGGTATTCTCTTAAATCAGGTTCAATTTCGTGTTCCTGTATATAATGATTTACGTGTTGGAAATATATTTTACGTGTTCATCTGTTTTCTTCCTTTAAGTTGAAAGAGGTTATTTGAACTTGTAATGATAGTAAAACTTACCAATCAGAATGCCAATATTACAGGAGTATTCAAAGGGATGCTTTTCATAACTTAAAGACTTAGTCTGCGAATTCACATAGAAGACACATCTTGCTATAATGACCTTGCAGTGGATCAAATTTGCTTCAGTTCCTCTTTTAAGAAAAGGCATCAAGGTAAACACCATGGTTTATTTGCCCAGTTTGCTCCTGTCTATTGCTCAGGATTAATGTGGAGTAAAAATGCCTCTAACCAAATTTAGTGCATTTTGGAAATAATTCAGATAAATGTTAACAATAACAACAACAAAAAGCTGTATTGTTTCAGATTTAAAGATTCAGCACGTGCAATTATTCAGCAATAGTTCTGAATAGTTCCTGAACTTTAAATTTGTATCTTATCTAGGGCTACATAGTCATATGTAGCCAGTCCTTGCAGGAAATCAACCATGGGCTTAAAATAAAAGGTCACTTGTGCAGAATTTTTTAGTACCTATTAACTCAAATAATGGATATGAAAACATTTCAAATTCTTCTGTTCTAGCTGAAAACGAATGTGTTCTGCCCACAGAATTACCACATATTAAAAAAGAGTTTGAAATGCTTTTTAAAAAATAATCAGTCTGACAATGATGGTTATTTTGTTTTGTTTCAGTAACTATAAAAAAAAAAAAAACCAACAAAGAAAAAAACCCAAAACTAACTGTGTGTTTTGCAGAAAAGAACAACATCTTGAGGTATTTTCCTTTATCAGAACAAATGATGTTTCTGAGACACCCTTGCATTTTCTCTCTTCACCACTTGGCAGACAAACTAACATGAGTGAAATGAACTATGACATAGATTATATCTAAACAAAGCAAAAAAATCCTTTCACAACAAAACATTTATTTTGTGCAATTATAGCAGGATTAAAATATCACTGTTACTATTTATTCTTCTTCTTTCCACTAGAATTATGATTCATGCAAATAAATACAGTTCAGCCAAGATTTTATAGAACATTTTGCCTCAACACATTTCATTATTAAAATATTTTTTCATTTTTATTAATTTAAGCAGTATTGAGTAAAATATATTTCAAAAAAAAGACTTATTTAACTAGATTTACAAATAAATGTGATGAACTGATTAAAACTAGCCATTAGATATATGTTGAATATTTTGACTATTAGCATGTCCTCAAAACAAGGGATAAATACATACCTTATTCTATCTGCACCTTTAAATATTAGCTAACGATTATTAACATAGAATGATAGAATGGTTAGAGTTGGAAGAGTTAAAGATCATCAATTTCCACCCTCCTTGCCATGGGCAGGGACACCTCCCACTACAGCAGGTTGCTCAAAGCCCCATCCAGCCTGGCCTTAAACACTTCCAGGGATGGGTCAGCCACAGTTTATCAGGGCAACCTGTTCCAGTGCCTCACCACCCTCACAGGAAAGAATTTCTTCCTAATAGCTAATCTAAATCTCCTCTCTTCCAATTTAGAACCATGACCTCTTGCCCTATCACTAGATTTCCTGACAGAGTCCCTCTCCAGCTCACCTGGAGGCTCCCTTCAGCTACTGGAAGGCTGCTACAACATTCTCACCATTTTACAGCAGTCGGCAGCCTCCAAGACTTTAGAAGCTATCTAATGTAACGTTTGAACTAGAAAACTCCTCTTTGCAAGCTTCACCTACTTAAACTGCACAATAATCAATGATGGTTGCATGCCAAATTAAACAACGGCTTCAATACAATTCTACTACCTCAGTACTGTTTTTTGAATGCCTGCCACAGAAGCCAGTCTGGATTGATTTGTGACTAAATCAAGTGGCATGGAATAAGGGAAATGAGGTTGGACCCTGTCATGTGCTAAATTAAGAATGGAATAGTCAGCTACTATGCTGCCCTCTTGCATGCATGCTGAAGTAGTGATAATTTATTTCGAAAGAAAGGATTAACAGTAATAGCAAAAGCAACCGTTGCACATCTCAGTCCCACACTGCACTAGCTACATGTCAATGTTTTACTGTGGTAGGTGGACACTAGAGAGACATTAAGTCTGTAAGATTGCAAACTGCATTAAGAAAACATACATGCTGGATCTTTGACTATTGTGACTGTCTTAAGGTAGTATGTTTTCAACAATTCAAACTGTCAGCTACAAGGAGCAAACATTTTAGACATTCAGCTGTGACTGGAAGGTTTGTAGATAGCAATCATAGAATCATAAAATATGTCAAGTTGGAAGGGACCCAGAAGGATCATTGAATCCAACTCTCTACTCCTCACAGGACTATCTAAAACTAAATCATACAGCTAAGAACATTATCCAGAGAATTCTTGAACACTGAGAAGCTTGTTGCTT
This sequence comes from Thinocorus orbignyianus, assembly GCA_013400375.1. Taxonomy (NCBI): domain Eukaryota; kingdom Metazoa; phylum Chordata; class Aves; order Ciconiiformes; family Thinocoridae; genus Thinocorus; species Thinocorus orbignyianus. Next base: position 118,256 of record VXBW01002694.1, on the reverse strand, counting down.
CCCTGGGGAGCCTTTTCCAGTGACTGACCAAACTCAGTGTAGAACCTTTTCCTTATGTCCCACCTGAACTTTCCGTGACAGAGCTCCATTCCATTTCCTCAAGTCCTAAGTCACCTAAGTAGTCATTAGTTATCACCTGGTGTAATGCTAGTCCTTACATTGCAGGTACATGAGTCAAATAGCAATGAAAATGAGGTAATTTGTTTGTACATCTCAGTCTAATTTTAAGAAATTGGGAGTGATAATGCCGTAAGATAAAATCTAAATTCTGAAGATTTTTGCATTTGCTTGGAAACCATCTTTGGGTCTTAGCTCATGATGGAAGACTAGAGTGAGCAGATTTATGCTGTAAGCCTGTGAGTTTTAGTGCAGAAAGGGCACTTTTGGGGTCGTCTAAAGACCAGTTGCACTGGAGTCTCATTTTGATCATGGGGAACAAGTCATTGGATAGTGGATTTCTTTTACTTCAAGAACTATTAATTGTTCTTTGTGCCGATCCAGAACTGCTGTGGGCAAAAAAATAGTACCACAAACATCTCTTCTGGACTTCAATAAGCAAAACAAGGTACCTTAAAAACTAGTTACTAACAAATTACATAGTACCACTTACCACGCTATAGGTCTAGTCCTATTGGCTTCATTTGGAGTATCAGCTGTAAGATTACAAAATCCCTCCTTTTTGTGTTGAATTAACATAGCCATACATTTAAAATTGGTACAATATTCTTGATATGAATAATTTAAAACATTCCACGAATCTGACATGTTTTGCTCATGCATATCATGTTCATTTTCTGTAACTATTACCGCTTCCAGCAAAATCTTATTCTAGTCCAATAAATAACACAAAACAATGAAGTAATTCATGATAAACAAAATAATTAAATAGTAGGAGCAGGTTGAAGATCAGCATTCATTTTTCAAATTAAATTTAAAAGTCTGCGGTAGTTACTTTAGAAGATTGGCAAGTTTTACAAATAACATCGCCGAGCCTTTTAGAGAGAAACACAGCCGCATTAGAATGGAGTCATTAGGCAATACATTTATTTTGAAGCCAATTAACCTTTTGTCAGAGAAATGTCGGAGCTGTAATGGTTTCAGCAGTGGAGGTCAGCCTCTAACAGGGGCACGTCTGACAGCGATTACGCTGTCTGACATATGCTGTAGACTGAGAGTACAGCTGTGGAATGAGAATCTGCCTTCGTTTGTATTCTGCTCTGCATTTTCAGGGAGCAGGCAATCTTGACCTATCCATTTAGGTAATTAAAGCTTCTATTTGGAAGTGTCCTGCAGGAAGGTGAAATTTGGGAGAGATAAATGGCTGCTGCTCACTGTATCCAGCCACTACCATCATTTGATGGACTGCCTGAAACAGGCTGCATTGCCAGGTCCTCATAAAAATAGAGATGAATTGGGCAGGAAGCAATTCTCTAAGGCAAAGCAACTCTGTCATCTTCCTTTTTGCAGCATATAATTTAATTGTTAGCCAAGGTAGACAGCTGACTCAGGGGCCTTTCTCTAATGGCTTCCCCACCATCTTCCATTTGCTAAGAAATTATTACAGTTTATTTACTTATAAACCAACATTATTTGACAATGAGAGATGTCACTTCAACAAGCTTAGCGGGCTGTCATAGCTGTGCCATAACTTACCTTCCAGTTGATTTTGTTTCCTTTGGTGTCATGGTCAAGGGCAATTGGGAAGTCTCCTCGCTCATAAAACTTGCGAAATGTTGTGGGCTTTGTTGGTCTTTCTTTAAATGCTCCTGCAAGTGGAGGTCCTCTTACCTTAAAAAAAATCCAACCAAACAACAAACCAAAAAAAAACCAAAGGAAAAAAAAAAACAAAGAAAAAAAACCATAGGTCAGTACTAACATACTTTTAGAATAAGCCCAATTTATATGGCTCAAAAATTGAAACATAAGAAAGAACAACATTGATCTGCTCAATTGTAGTTTGCTTTCTTCTTTACATGCTATACCTCACTAACAGGTTTTGTTAACTACTTTTTTTGTTGTTGTTACTACTTTCAGATTGTCCCACAACTGTAGCTGTCTCCACTACCATTTTAAGAATAAAACACCAAGAACATTTTCATGTTATGAAGTAGAAGTTCTTGGAAAATAAAGTATTTCTCCTTAAGAAATATTTTTCTGTTTACTTCTGTATAGAAGTCACTTGACTTGGTTTCCATCAAATATAACTGTCCTGACTTTCCATGGTCTGCACCATATCCTTTTTCAAATGCTATGGATCTGGATTTCATATGACTTCCAGCCTTTCAGAACTGATGGCTGAAGCACTGGAAGAAATGAAGGAAAGTCTTCTCTCAGACCTCTTTTCTCTGCCTGTTGTGCCTTGGAGGAAGAATTTTGATTCAGCTCCACTTAGTTCCTTATCTGAGTTATTGTTGGTCAGCACATTGTGCAGCCTGAGTGTCTGAATGACAGTCCAATTCCAGAAAAGCTCACACTGGAACCTTTTTCTCAGCCAAACATAGTAGTAACAGCAACTAACAATTGGCACTAAGATAATAGAATTTCAAGTACTTGGAAGAAATCTATTGTTTAAGCTAATTAACAAAGCTAATCTCAAATGCTAGAAGAGACTAAGAAAACTAAACTAATCTCAAATGTCCTTGACAACTGACTCTTTCCTGAGAAACTCTTTGTTTTTTGGTTTCATAGCCATACATCTGGGATAAGAACTTCCTACAATACTCTGTGCATCTCTTTTCAAAAGTGCTTTTACGACTTGCTACCTTTTATACCGTGGAAAGTGTCATTCTTCAAAAATAGTGAGAGCTTCAACAATCATAAATCATACCCAGTAGTTTGTATTGTTCTATTTGTCTCTATGTCTTCAGACCCTTAAATTAGTTTCCAGCAGTACAGATATTCAGGTTTCCAGTGAACAGAATGCAAACATCTAACATCCTTTGCTTCATTAGTGCTCGTCTGTAATTTAACTGTGCTAACTACACTATCTATATCTAACCCGGCACTTTTTCCTCCAAAGTATTTTGATACAATTTTCCACTGTCTGAGGTAGAGGGCTGTGCTAGACATATGCCTACTCTGTCCTTTACTACAAATTGCTTAAACCAGGGCTACTAAACTGTGACCTATTGTTGCATATTGCTGTCATAGATAGACCATGTCTAGTGAAAATAGATTTGATATGCATAGCTGTAACATTGCTCAGTAAACACATTTGCAACAGCAACAGTTGAGAGTAATGCTCCAAGAAAAGCATTTCTAACCAATGGAAAAAAATCTATGCTTATTGTTCTACAGAGAAACAATTTGTTCTGTGCCACTACTATAAGCACTTTCACTTGTCTTTAATTTTTTTTTTGCATTTCAGACAAGTCTATGAGTCACTGCTCATTTGAGGCCACTAGAAAAACATTTATGTTCTTTTTGTATATTTTTGACACACAAAACTTTCACATATCCTTTAAAACATTATTTTCTATAAAATATTAAAGTCAATATTATATGAAATTTTAACTTATTGATAAATAATGTTGTCTTTGTTATGAGATACAATCTTAATTGTTCCCTCCATACTATCATCATGCAATCCTGAACTACATCTTCCATTAAATCAAATATTTTCTTGTTCCCAAATCATGTTAGTTAACTTGTTTTGAACTTTTTTCTGCTACACTTTTACAAATTTTCTAGAGAATACATTTAAGTTAATTTGACTTCTTCCTACTCTTTATTCAGGAACAAATAAACTAGAAGGACTAAAATAATCTTGGTTATCAAATCCATTCCTCTATTATTCTTCCAATAACCTTCTATTATGTATACAAGGTCTTTCAAAAATTGATTACTAATCTGTTGTGACCTTGCCCGTTGGGAGGCTTTTGTAATTATGTAAACCAGGTCTTAAATAGTATGCCTACTCTGAGCTAGCACCTCATAAAAAGCTATGCTAGAATAAGAAAAGGTTCAGAAGAAAATAATGACTGAGGTTATGGAAAGGCTTTCAGAAGAAAAGAATAAAACAGGAAAATGATGACTAAGGAGAAATAAAATAAAGATCTGTAAAATTATGACTTCATGGAGAAGATGAATATGGGCAGATTTTCCACTGTCTCATTCAGTAATAGTACAGGGCATCAAAAAAATCTAGCAAGTGACAAGTTTAGAACAAACAAAAGTAGTTATGTATTCATGCAGCAAGTAGCAGATATACAGAACTACTTGCCAAAAGTTTTTTGCATCCTAAATGTTTCTGTACATTCAAGTTGTGACTGGAAAAGCTGATGAAAGAGAAATCCATTCAGGTTTACTAAATCTGCATTATCAGTCATCAGAAGCACAATAAGTATTATGCTTTTTCACATGATAGTGTCTGGTCGATCTCCTAGCGTTACATTTAGATTCTCATGGCCACAGCTTGCTGGCATCTCACAGTTATCCTTTGATTAACTGCCACAGCAACTATCTTTTCCAGTTGATGAGCTCTATGGTAATAACAGAATTTCTTGTCATGAGTTTTAAGTGCATTATCTTGTACTTTGTACTATTATATTTAATTCCATTTCTATTACACCAGTTCTCAAGGGCTTCTACTTCCATCTGTGTGACACCATGATCTTCATCAGTTTTAATAACAACTCCAAACATTATGTCAGCTATAAATTTCATTATACAATCCTAATTTTTTTTTTGTCAAGGTCACTAATGAAAATATTAAATAAGGTTAGCCCCAAAGCCACTTCTTGAGAAGTTCCATTAATAACTTTCATCGATTACTATATCTCTCATTTCAACATTACATGCCATTTCAATGTGGATTTTCTCACCTGTCTTCTGCTTCTCATAATTTTCATACCGTATAACTAGCAAAGTAGCATGTATAGCTAGAGAATTAGCTTGATAATAGTACAGAGAGAGAACTGCTGTTTTCCTCTTTGTCTTAAAGATGTTTTTCTTGTCAGTTTGGTATGTAACAAGCACAGAGACCTTTTAAATTCCAGGAAGAGCAGCTGGCTCCAAAGCAATGAAACAATCTAGACAAGAATGAGCCTAATATCTGCCTAGAGTAAAGGAGTATCACCAAGCAGGAAGAAAGTAGAATTTTTCTTACATTGAAGAAATGGTACCTTGAATGATTGAAGAGTACGGTTGCTTTGCTTTAAGTTTATTACACGGAGATAATTTGTTCCTTTTGTTTGCCTCTGATAAAGGTAGATTACAAGCCATTAGCTATTAGTGTTTACCTTTTGCAAATAGTTTCCTTTCCTTCCTGTCTTTATCACTAGGGAGACCACCACTATCATATTTGGTATTCTGGACACTGTTCTCTTATGCAGACAAGACTCTCTTCAGGTCATTCTAGCCATGCATCTTCAACAGTTTGCCTGAGGAAAAGTATATATGTATAATTTGCCTTTTTCCTTTTTGTGATTCCTGATCTATTTTGTTTTATATATTTACTTTTATTATATGCATATTATATATTTATTATATGTACTTATATTCACTTTTATATATTTACCTATACTTAGACTTTAAGTAGCGCTTTTTGAGACTAGAATTCTTTTTGTTTGCTACTTGCATACTATCACAATGCAGGAATGCAAATCGAAGATTCAGATTACTTGCTATAAAAAAAAGAGCATCAATTAAATGATGGAACTGAGTATCCACAGTGAGAAGCTGACTCAAAATCTTTAGGCCAGCTAAGTTCTCCAGGAAACAAAGTCAACTTTACCTCTTTTTTACATTTCTTACAGAAGTTATATTTCCCACAATAGAAAACTATTGAATGGCCTTTCCTAACAGCTGAATGACCATTCTTAATAGCTATTTTGCTCATGTAGATTTAGCATTTCTCAATGTACAACTCATGAGGACCTTTCTAGCTGCAATGTGACAATTTCTGAAGATACTTTTGGACCATAATTTCCAGGAAAAAATGTAGAAATCAGAGGGATAATACCTACTGATCCTGGTGACAACTGAAATAACGACTTATAAAGCTGCTTACATAAACTATGTTTTTCGAAATCTTACAGAAATGTTATGGCTTGAACTTTTAGGGTAAGACCAAGATGCTTTACTGGCTCATGGCTGGTCACAAAGAAAGTTCCTAGAGGTTGGTATTCAGTTTTATACAGTTCAATGTCTTTAAAAGGATGCAGATGACAGAACTGAATGCTTGCTTACCAAATTTGTGGACCATACCAAACTGGGAGGAGAGGTACTATACACCAGAAGGAATAGGCACCATGTAGAGAGGCCTTCAAAAACTAGAAGACAGGGACAACAAGAACTGCATAAATGTAATGTCTTGCACATGACGTGAAATCTGACTAGCTGAGGTGTAGCTTTGCTGAAAAGGACCTGAGGATTCTCACGGACTGACTAAACTTGAGTAAGCAGTGCCTTTGTAGCAATGAGGGCACAATGAGCCCTGGGTTGCATCAGTAAGGGTGTAGTCAGCAGATCAAGGAGTTCCACCATACTTGACATTTGTTAGGATACACTTGGAATATTGTGTCCAGTTCTGGTCCTCCCAGTTCGTGACAAAAATGGACAGGGTCTCTCAGAGGACCATGAAAATCATTAGAGTTCTGGAAATCTTGACAGAAAGTTCAAGAATCTGGATGCGTTCAGCCCAGAGAAGAGAATGTTCAGGGGAGGATCTATTTAGAGTTTTACAGTTCCTAACAGATAGAGAAGGTGGAGGTATTCTCTTCAAAAGAATGCGCAGGACAAGACGCAACAGGTGCAAACCTCTTCAAGGGACATTGTGTCTGGATACAAGAAAAGAGTGCTTCACCATCAGAAACATTAAACAATGGAAGAGATTGTCTAGAGGAGTGGTAGAATCTCCCTGAAAATATTTAAGATTTGGCTTGCCGAGTTCCTGAAAAAGCAAATCTAAGACCCATCTTTCAACAGAAAGCCAGATGATCTTGAGAGGTCCCTCTCAGCTGACGTTTCTCCATGACTTTATGTTCCTAAGTAAAATATACAAAAAAGGTTCTGTCTTACATTTTATATTCTTACAATTTCTGACTAAAAAGGTCATTCTGAAAATATTCCATTTACTGGAAAAACTGTAACAAATACTATCTTATTCAACCTAAAAAAGATATTTTGTTGCAACATAGCTAGAAAGATAAGATTAGAGTTCTAGTTAATTAAAGGATAATATTCATGATGGCAAAGTATATGAAGCAATAAACAGCTTCTGAGGTTCGTTAAATGCCAAAGAGAAGTTGAAGAGTTTGATAACTGCAAAACTAATCTGTTGTAATTCTATGCCATTGAACTATGTGACAAGATAAAAGATACAACCCATTAAGCAAAAAAAAGGAGAAAGACCATATTTCTCTCATTGACTCATGGCATTTAAACCACTGTATCAGATTGCATTCTTAGACTTTTCAGTGATGGCACATTAGGAAAACGACTAAGAAAAATTATTTGAAGTCAGATTTAAACAACGATTAATTATCTGAACACTGAATTTTCCAGATATCCTAAGTGAGTGTCGAACTGTATGCATACTCAGGGAACTAAACAATTACTTCGTAGGACAACTAGTGATTTTTTGTGAAGACTAACACTATTTTCATGAGCAGTGTAAGCCAGACAAAAATTGTCAGAGACAGAGATAAGTGGTCTTTCCTTTTTTTATGACCACTTAATTGATTCATCTATGGAATTAGTTTTCCTTGAAAATGTAATACTGCATTATTACCTTGAAGAGCAAAATTTTCAGAAATAAAATCATAAATCCTATTTCTTTGTATTCAAACTGAAAAATGTATTTGCATAAAAATGCACTGTATTCATGGAATTGAATCTACTAATGCATCCTACAGTCTCAGGGCAGATGTAAAGGTGATGACATCAAGGAAATGTTTGTATCACTACTCACAGGGTGTTTGTCTCATCCTCTACTTGTACTGGTGTTTAACTAACACTCTACCTGGGTAATGCAGTGTAGTTCAACTGGCAACCTACTCATTTCCCCACAAGAAAGATCAGCATTTCCTTATGTACTGGAGCCAGAAGCTCCTGCCAAATCCTAATAAAAAGCTCAAGAAAAATCTAAGATATATTAAATAAGTGCAATAAATTGCACCATGAAATGAAGAAATACTCAAGCTAGCAAGAATAAAGACCAAATAATATACCTAGCACTACACAGTGCCATGTTGACATACAAAGCTTTACTCAAACCATCAACCACCAAGTACTCATCCATATAGCATGATAGACCTCTTAACTTGACTGACCAGGCATTAAGCACAACACCATCTAGTTAGAACTCATGCCCAGAGAGCAAGTCTAAGTGCAAAAGCCATGATCCCTAGTTTGTGGTTCTGGAGTTAATAAGTACATAGACACCTTAGGTATTTCTATACTTGTAACACAGACAAGCCCAGCATTAAGTCAAAGCCAGCAGTCATGTATGAAAAAAGATCAAGATTTTGGCAGTTACCTACCAACACAACACAACACTAGCAGTGTAATAGTATTTGGTGACAAATCCACAGATTTTCTAATAAACATAAATAGTAGTAAAGACTTGGAAACACAAATCTTAGCAAGTATTTAAAAATAGAATCTTCACTGGGCACCCCCGAGTGTCTACTCTGACTGACAATAAGCAGCAAAACCTGTACTGCTCTCTCTTCATTTGCTGATCCTAATTTGATTAAACTAACATAGGTGGTTAATACATTCTACAATCATATTTTGATTTTGTTATGCAGACATACCACAAATTGAGTGAGAAACTTCAATTGACAGGAGAAGCGCAGTAAGATGTCCCAATAGATACTCTTGAGTTCCATATTAATTCCTTTTATTTAATATCAGTATCACAAGCATTCAATATCAAAAGAACATGATCCATCAACATGTATCAGACAAAGGCTTTTTATATCCAAAAAGAAACAAGGACATCTCTCTTTACATGTGCCACTCTTGATACGCTCTAAATGGTGCCACATCTAGTGCTTAAAAGCTGCTTCTGGGGCTACTGCACAAATCTGGACAACAGATCAAAGCCCATCTCACAGCTTCAAAAGTCAAAATGAGAGAAATCAATTTTAAGACCCTAAAATGAAACTTCTGATAGAAGGTCAGCAAACATTACAAATGGTTCTAAAGCACCAGAACTTGAAAGAAAAATCAGAGATGTGATTTTGTACAAAGATATTGTATCTCATTATTGCCTTGAGACACTACTGAATGTAAGTCCTAAGCTGCATACAGAATTACTCTATTTCATCACCTCAGAAATGTTATTTTTGACTGGGGAGAAGAAAAGCTGTTTTGATAAGCCGGATGTGCTTATGTTACAAACTATTCTACAGCACTTTGTTGTCAGAAGGTCCTACACCTCTTCCTCTCCACTGGAATATAATGTAACTACTTCATATCACTTAGATTCCTCTCCTGGTTCTTGCCAAGCAGTTTCCTTTAATGCATTAGGGGAAGAGTGACAACTAGTAGTAAATTTCTCTCCTTCTTCCAGTATACGGATGAGTTCAGTCTTTTTTTTCTTCTTGCTTTATTGGCCTTGTAAGGCTCACCACTAAAACTGGGAGCCTCCCACATTTTTCCTGATTGTGGAAATTCTTCCATCCGTAGTCTAACGTTTAGAAAAACATACGTTCATTGTGAGTACATTTACATTCATGTGTCAGCTGGTGTGCTTCTGAAGCAGCACCCAGTTACATCACTGGCACCCAAATTCACATCATGAAGCAGTTTCTAAGTGAATGGAGTCCTTTCAGACAACAGCCAGACTGAATGAAGAAAATCCCTGAAATATGTGAAACATCATATCCTCAGCATCAGGGTTTTTCCTTTGGTGATGTTCTTCTATTGGCTTGCAGTGCTCCCTGATGGAGAAGTAACCACAAAATTCTTTACGACTGCATATGTATTTTTAGGGACCAAATCAACATGTTGTACCTCTGTATATTGCAAGTTCTAAGAAAGTTGCTGGCTAGGAACCAAAATAAAACATGTGGGTTTACTTTTTTAAAAATATAATATACATAATTCAATTGCAATTTTTCTGCAATCTTTAGTTCTGTATAATGCTCCTAGATATAATAATGGCATAACTGAGTGTGTTTCAAAGAAAAGAACAGTTGTTAAAACTATAAAATATTAGGAGAGCTATTCTCAGTCTACTTTGCACTTCAATCGCACACGCATGTATGAGGGTCCATGTTAGAATACACCTAACATCCTAACTTATTATTGTGACCCGGACAAAGGATATCTAGGAAAGAAAATAAAAGCAAGGCCATAATACAGCAATCCTGCTTCTTCTTATCCTAAATTGCTGAAGTCCTGTCCTTCCTTCCAGTTGGATTTATACTATCTCTTCTCTTACGCTAATTTTGGTGTTTGCCTGATCCTGCACTGAGCCATTTCAAAGTTCTAATCTGCCAGGAAACTATTAATGTTTTTTTCCTAAAATAGTTTTTTGCTGAAGAATGTAATAAAATGATTCAATGGAGTTGGAATGCCACCACAGTTGCTGAAAATGAAGGAGAGGGAATTGCATGGCCATGGTAGGTAGAATTAAATTAACTTAAGATGCCATAGAACCAAATCTGATAGGTTAATTCCCCCTCCCCCCTCCCAACCCCAGCAGTTATTCCATACCTAGGAGGTGGTAAACAAGCCTTATAATGTATTTTGGTAAATATGTTTTCTAATGCTGACATCTTGTGTAGGTCTAATATATTCAATTGGAAAGCTTAACTCCAAAAGCATAATACAAAAGTCTTTCAAAGTATTTAAACATTAATTTTTTGGGAGTGTTAGTATTAGATAGGGAGAATAACATGTGAGATGACAATGTGGAGCCTATGATAGCAACTTTCAGAATATACTGAAACAGCACTACTCTAACTCTTATTAGGACTGTATAAATAAATTTATCTCCATATCATGGAAAAATTAAAAATACAGAAATTTCTCTTTGCTCCAATTCTAAAAGTACCTAGGTTTTTCGCAAAAGAGAACAGGGCCACTCTGGGTCAGTCAGCTTTTGAATCACTGGTTTATTAGTCCTAAGACAATCAAGGTATATCACTTATCTGAAGACATTGATTCTGAAAGAGTGGATTGACCTGTGAGCTAGCAAGAAACTTGCTTGGGTCATGACAGAACACTGTTTAGAGGATTAGACACTGGGCCAAGAAGATAAAATCAATGCATCCTAATTCTGATCGTGACAGACTCCATCCATGGTTTTGGTGAAACATTTTGGCACTGATTTCCCATTCTAGAACTGGATTAGAATTGCTTACCAACCTCACAAAACCCCAGGAAGTAAAATGGAGTTGTGATGAGTTAATCATCATCTTTCATAAAGTCATGCTTCAGCTCTCCATAGAATGCACCTGGAAACTTCCCAAGGCTAGAGGCTTCAGCTGGCAGAGCAGTTACTACAGGGCCCTCACCATCCTCCCAAAATTAAATCCTCAAAAAATTAAAAAATGCACAAAATCCCATCCTGTGGCTATCTTCAATAGCAAATTATTTGACTGCATATGGAGACATCAAATAGGAACACTAAAAAAAAACATTAGAGAGGAAAGGAGAGAAATGGTGGATTCCTCATTACCCCCATTACTTGCCCTCATTTGCCACATCTTGAATAAACACTACAATTCTATGTCCAGACCCCAGATGTCCTACAGTCCTGTATATGTTTGCGCACCTACTACATTTTAAGTCTGAACAACGAACTGAATGCTGAGCCACTCCAACAGGAGAAGTCATTATCTATTAAAAAAAGCTGTGAAATCAGAAGGCCCTGAAATAGATTAAGGAATTGCTTTAAAAGCTGCTACATATTTTATTCACTTCATCAAGTACTTATTTATTAAACACAACAAAAGTAACCTGAGCTTAAAAAGAACAAAAACTTTGTATCTGAACAGCCCAAGCAGTTCCATTTTCTTTCCAACTTCATGTGTGATTTGCTTCCATAAACAAACAAACAAACAAACAAATTAGAATGATAAATCTGAAAGGCAGATTACACCAACAGCTAGATGTAAAATTATGGCCCCCCAACTTCATCTCTTTCTAAACATAAGGAAATGAACTATTTTTCATTGTCAATTTCTTTTGCAACACTTGATAAAGTAACTTTACCCACTGTTGTTCAGATTGAGAATTACAGCTGAAATATTTACGAAGCATTTAGTAGTTGCTTATTTAGGAACTTTTGCTTGTCTTAGATAGTAAATCTCACTTGTAGGAAATAATTCCTGGTGTGCTATAACAAAAAAAACTGAACACCCAGTTATAAAAATATTTCAAACACTATTCAAAGGAATAGGAAACCTTTTATGAAATCTGATGACTTTTAAAGGAAAAATAAAAAATGATATTTCAACCAGTATAAGCATACAAGTAAATCCAACTGCCCCAAAGAGGATTTTATTTCCTTTCCTAATTTTTTTAGGTTCTGGGTCAACCCACTATGTTTTTGTTATAATTTAAACCATTATGAGGACTGTAGGTCTCAATGTACTCTCCACGCAGGGGTTAGTAGGCTGCATTTATTAAGTGAATTGCCAACCCTTCTTGGTGAGAACTCAGAAGACAGTTTCATATTTTATTTTTTGAGATCTTAAGCTACAGAAGTGAAGGCCTTTAACTCATGCTGAGAGGGTATGTTATATGCATGTTTGCTCTGACTTCAGCAATAAATTGTGAAATCATGCATTTTTGTAATAAACTTGAAAAATCCCAGTATTTATCAATAACGGGATGAATTTTTAAGATTCCTCCAAAACCAATCTTTACATATGTTACACAGTTTTCTTCTCTCAAATTACTTGTGAATGGTATAGCATGTTGGAAAGAAAACACTTCTGCTATAACATATGTAAAAAGAACATGCCTGACTATATGCATCTGCTGATTGTCACTGAAATTAATACATCCTTAAAGCCACAATTCACAGTAAAATTAATATTCTTTTGACTTCTATATGAATGAAAGCAGCTTCTTATATTAGTATGAACATTATCCATAACAGTAGAAATTACTGTCACATGAACTGATGCCACTGTCAAAGAGCTTTTCAACAAGCACTCAGAGTCAGCCATTTGCCACTTGACCATCTCTGCCTTTTGCAAAGTACACCTTATACAACTATTAAACTGCCAGTGACAACACAGAGAACAGACTTGGTGCAGTTGTTGTGTCACTACATGTATCTGTAGTTAAACCAGCTTTCAAAAAATGGTCTATCAGAAAGCATATGTGAAAAGCCTTTTTCTGAGTGGGGCTCTCAGTTGACTTAGTGGGTTGTTCAAAGGCTTTTAGAAGAATCTTAAAATCTTAGGCGAATCAGCATCTTTGAAGCTACATAAATGTTCTTTACATAGGAGAGATTCTGCCTCTATCTGTTAAAATTTATCTCCAGATAAAACTTGAGTTATCTTTATGCTTCTTCCTTTACCTTTACCTAGTTAATTGAAAGCCAGTCTTGCACTTCAATTTATTTATTTGTTATCATTAGAAATAAACATAGAGACCCTACACACAAATTCTTCACTTCTCTTCCTTTCTTCTAGGCATATACATGCCACTATATAGTCAAGATCTGTTTTGAAGTGTAGAGTTTGATCTATGCCAATATTTTTTCTACTTATCTAATTGCATTAGTTTTTTTCAGAATAAAATCTACTATAAATGATGGTGTAAGATATTACTGGGACAAAACAGGAGCAAAAAAGTTTGTTAGCATTTAGAGTAGAATTTAGCATATGGTGCAATATCTGTTCAGTTTGTTCCTTTCTCTCAGTGCTAATGTTGCTGATGAAGGTATGTCTTAACTTCTTACATTATCTATCCTTTTTGCAAGGACAACAGATCAATGGCTTTCTTTGATGTTAAATTCAAACCAATCCCTCACAAGAGGAGCTCTAGCAGGAAAAGAATTGTTGTTGTATGTAGTTGAAAATGTTTTAACAATCTCCATTTCTCTGCTTTATATATAGGTTAAAAAAATCCCCCTAGAAAAGGTAAAATTTTCCTTGGTACAAAAGAGTTAATTTTGTCTCATATCAGAATTCAAAATAGTAAGATGCAAGTGAAAAGGAGCTCTCACAGAATACATCTTCACAAATACTGACAGTGGCTAGGTTGTGACTGTGGAGAGACAGACATGTTTTTCATAGGTCATAATGCTATTACTTTAATAGATTTTATTATTCAAAATGCTTTTCGTATTTGTAAACGCAGGATTAATCAACAAAGTTTTGTAGTAATCTATATTCTCCACATTTTGGTTTGGGTATTTTGTTTTGTTTTAAATGCCACAACTACTCAGACTTACTGCTTATTTGTATCCTTTTTCCTTGAAAAATAAATTTTCAGGTGTAAAAAGGTAGTAATAAAATTTGATTATATTAATAATTACAGCAAAGTTGGAAGTCATACTGTCTGTTACTGATGTCTACTAAGTCTGAACGAAAATATATTAATCTTGAAAAGAACATAAGAAATATGCTGTTTCCTTTAGTCCTAAAGTAGAGGTATAAACTCAGTGGAGAGTAAAAAGCACAGCTGAAGCCACAGCAGATTGACCCCTGCAAACTTGTAGTAAAATGTTAGGCTTCATCTATATTTTCCTCTTGAACTCACTCAGTTTACCACAAGGTAAGCACAGGTATGAATTCATTGCTTAACTTAGGATCAACAAAAGAAAAAAAAAGACTGTTGCCAAAGATGAACTACTCAGCAACATAACCCCCCTCCCATCCCTTCACTCCTGGTAATTTTCAAAATATAACGACTCATTATGATGCTGATTGCAAAAAATCAAACTGAAGGAACGGAAGACTACGCATAATAGTTGTAAAGATCCTTAGGTTTGTAGTAAAGAACTTTGTTTCTAATCCATTACAATTATTTATTTTTTATTAGCTTTATTTTTCTTGACATACAAGCAATACATGTAAAGGCTTGAGGCCTACACAGAATCTAGCAATAAGGTTTGCATATCTTTTGTTAGATGAACTAGTGTAACTGGCAAAATCAGAACAGAAGCCCTCCTTCAGGTCTGTAACAGAAACTACAGTTTCAATGTTAAACAGAAATTGAGAAAAACTGCTGACAATTTAATTTGATACATATTAGTTTTAATATCTTGGAAAGAAAAGATAGTTGGGTAATTGTGAAGTAAAGATGTGGCAGACAGCTGAGCAGTAATTATCATTTAGTTATCAGACCTACTAACATTTTAAGAAGAAATTAATTTTCAGTAATACAGTATTTGACAGTTCAGCTGTCAACTGACAGCAACTAGTAATAACAACACTGACGGAAGTCAGAATAAAGTACTCCAGCTAATCACAGTGCAGGAGGAAGTCATATGACTAAACTAAAAAAGGAAAAGTATTTATTATCCCTTCGCTAGTGTATGTCAAGGTCTTGCAAAAATTAATGTCTTAAAACCACACAAAGAATTCAGTAGAACTGTAGCAATCAAACAGAATGTATCAATCCAGGAAATTTGCTGATGTGAGAAAGTTATTTGTTATTAAGGAGCTTCAATATTTTGTAGCATCTCAAACAGGTAATAAAGCTACAAGTGCATCATCAGCTTCAATAAAATTCATAGTTCCTTTAAGACTGACAAGTTCAGAAGAATAACCCAGATGAGCTACACATAAATGACTAATCTAGTATCGATCATTTCTTCTGCTAACAGGGAAAAGCTAAGGCCAGATCATGCATTCATTTTTCTTCAGAATATACAGTATTTTTATGCCAAAAAAAAATATGTCTGTATTTATAATTTGAATATAGATAAAACATTTCAAAAATAAATAAAGATCTTGCTTTTCATAAAAATTATATTAATACAGGACCAACTAAAATAGGTGCCACTAAATGAAAGCTTTTCCCATCAGCTGAGGCATTTTTTTCAGAAGGATGGAACTTCTAAAGGAAACAAGGAGAACACTTCGTAACTATCTCTCCTTTCATTAAATACATTTTCTCAGATGTAGACAGATGCAGAAGGAATGAAAACGTTGATGAGAATTTTGATGGAAGTGTTTAAGGCCAGGCTGGATGGGGCTTTGAGCAACCTGCTCTAGGGACAGGTGTCCCTGCACATGGCAGGGGGGTTGGAACTTGATGATCTTTAAGGTCCCTTCCAACTCTAACCATTCTATGATTCTATGATTTTGAAACATCCTGATTTCTTTAATACGACCAAGTATTTTAAAAATAATTTTAATTCTAATGCTGTTCTAACTGTGAAGAATATATTTACCTGTTGCTGATTTCCAATTTCACTTACTACACACGTTTAGTTCAAATACCCTATTCTTATTTTCATACTGAATTCTCTTGCAACTTATTTGGAAATGATTTCTAATAAGAAGTTGTATGGACAACATTTACATTTTCAGGACAGTTTTTTTCTGTGAGAAAGAACTCTAGTCTAATAAAAACCCTGTTTGCTACAGAGCTGACTAACAACAGATTTCTTGCTGAATTTATGCGTTTATTGAAAACAATGAAGATATTCAGCTGATCAAAGTACATGCAATCTCACATTTTATTTTCCAGTATGAAATAGTCATAGTCTTAAGTTATTCCTTTAAAGTCCTGAGTACAGTGGTTCTACTCTGCATTGTATTTTCTTTTTCTAAAAGAAATTATGATTTTCTGCTAAGTGGTTATCGTGTTGACTAAGATGGACTGAAGAAACTATTTAGTTTCTCATCTAATTGAAACTGTGCTTTCTATAAAACCAAATATTCACATTAAAAATTCATTGCCAAGTTGTTGAAAATATTTACACAACAAATCAGCACAATAAATAAGATTGAGAGAATTCAGATATTCTCATAAACACTTTTGGAACAGTAGAATGTAAACTCATTTAAACTTGCTGAGTGAATTACTTACTATGAATTATTTCCTTTATTCCTGGAAAAAAAATGAGGCTCTAAAATCTCAAGTTTATCTAATCAGTCACCTTTTGCTTTATATTTATCAATCAAAAATGCTTCCAGCTAGTAATAACACAAGGGAGAAACTAATCATATGGTTACTGATGAAATTACAACTTTTAAAAATCTCAGCAAAAGATGCCTCAGAGGATCATAGAATGTTGCCACAAAAAAAAATCTGCAACGATGCATATGCAGACCATGGATGCAGTTAGAAAAGCTAATTTCCTAAATTAATCCAAATTGTAACTGGCATAATAAGAACACTGATGTCAGAGACTAGAGTTTGCAATAATAAAGGGACTTAGAGAGGACTAAAGAGGATACAAGAGATTATCAGAATAATCACAACTGATATTGTCACAAATCAGGTATCAGAGGCCATACTGTAAAACCTTTAGATGTGTCTTTAGAAATACTGTCCTAATATCTCAAAAAGAAACAAAAAAATATACACTAATAATAAAGACCAGTATTTTGAAAGCCCAGCAATTTCAATAATTGCTCCTTTGTACAACATTTGAACATACATATCGAATGTCTCCAAATATGTATGGTTATCTTTCACATACAGAAATTAATTTTCATTACTGCCTTTTCAGGAACATGAATTTAATTCAAAATAGGAAACTTTTAAAGCAGGTTATATATACTGGAGCAAACTACCCATTATTTCTTGAAGATTAAACTTTGAAAAGATCTTTTGTGTAACATTCACAAGAAAATAATACAGGAACTGAACATGACATAAGATGATACATTTTTCAGAGGAATGGAATGCTGACTTAACTTTCCACCTAGTGTTTAGCAATATGTAACACAGTACTCTACTATGTAATAGTTTGCAATTATGTAAAAACTGTCAAATAACCTCAAAATGCAAAAAAAAAAGGAAAATTAAAGAAAAAAAGACCTTCCCTCACCTTCCCTCTTGTCCTTTCCCAAACCAGAACAGAGAGATTGTAAAAGCATTTGTAAATCAATATGTAGAAGGAAAAGTTCTCCTTCTCATAAGGATTCCATTTTTCTGACAGTTGGCACATCCCATTTCAAGAAAACATCTGCTTAAAGTAAACAAGAACACAAACTTTTAAGGATGTCACTGTAAGAGCAAATATCTTGAAAAATCAGATCATGCCATTTTATGGGAATTTGCTAGAGTGGCCCATGCCCACATCTGCAGCTGCTGGTGAATGTTATGACAGAGATAATATTCCAGCCTGTCAGGTGAAGGTATATGATTCTGTTTGCTAGACAAAACAAAAGAACCCATGGTATGGGAGGGAAGAGGAAACTCTCCAAAGGCATAATGTGTGCAGCGTGCCACAGGAAAATCCACCTCAGGTGCAGTCCAATGCTGCATGAAAGAAAAATTCCCAGCATCTGAAAGAACATAAGATATACTTGCTATCTGTGTTAATCTTTCTATTCTGTTTTATTAAAACAGCTATTATATCCTTTGTTGTCAGGCCTTTCTTACTGAGATACAGAAAAAAACACACACCCTCTGCCCATCCCACTCAAGCATTGCAGAACGATTCTCACACCCACCATTAACAAACAAATGGATTATTAAAATCAAGAGTAAAAAAAAACATCCAATCACCAATTTTCTCTAAGGCACCAATGAACAGAACCTACTACCTAAAGAATCTGGAATAAATTTCCATATTTTTCCAAAATTTCTAAAAATAAACCCCTCCAAAGTAGGTACAGTTAGCCAATAGGATTGTGAAAGCTAGTGCCAAATAATATGGTTCCATGCACATTTTTTCCCAGTTTCAGCAGATTGCAAGTAAGAAGACAAAGAAGAGAATGCACTCATAAAGTTATAGGTTCTGTGGAGATCAAAACCATATTGAGTAACTGCATAGTGAATTCTGAAAATGTAAAATGAGACCAATGGCAGAGTTAGATGACAGGTACAACTTATTTTTAAAACTACTGAAAGAAGCTGGCATCTAAAATCTCAACAATAACTATAGCTCAGTGACAAAATAGCTTAACTTTTGGCCAAATAAAGATTCAGCATGCTCAAAAGTGATGTACAAATAAATTATTCGTCAATAATTTAAATAATATATTTTCATCTTTTTCTCCACTTGTCTCCTCTTTTAACCCTGGAAGAGAAAGGTTATTGTCCAGTATGTCAATCTATAAATTGGACTAGACATAGTCAAAATGCATGTTGCCACAATGGAGTAACATATTCTTGCATAAGGACAAAGTCTAAATGCCATTTTCACTAATGTCATTTACATTTAACTGTATGCATGAATCTCATCACACAAGCTGATGAACCAGATAACCTTTCCATGCATGATCTTCTTTTGGCTGATAATACAGAATCTAGTTTTCAGAATCATCTGAAGTACTGCTTCACATTTATTATTTTATCCTTTCTTATTATCTTTTCTCAAAAATTTATAACATTCCATCAAAATGGAAATATAATCTGTTACCCATTATCATTCAGTGATACGTATATTTCCATAGCTTTTCTGTAGTTTTCTGAGAATATTCTTCTAGAATAGACCTCCATGCTCTCTAGTCTTCTGTTTCAGTGAAATAATTACTTTCTAATATTTCTATTACATGCATAAGACACATTTAAGTGTAACTGGTTCCAGTTAATGAGATTGAAAATATTGCATGGTGTTCAACACAGGCATTCATATGCCCTAGTGCATTGAGGATGGAAAAATAAAAAGTATTTAACCAGATAATAAAAACTACAGAGTAAGTCATAGAGTACAGATCTTATATACCCTATACATTATACTGTAAACTATATCACCAAAGAAATATGATGAATGTAGAATTTTATGTGTGTGAGAAAGGGGAGAGAATGTGCGAGCACACACCCCTAACATTTTTGTCCAATACATGCATAGAACCCAGTAAAAATTAAATGTATTACAAAGAAGAAAAAAGAGTTAATAATTCTCTAGAGGGTAAAGGAGCAATTCATGATAAATATAATGGATTTCATGGGTTTAATGACTAATTCTTATAAATATTTTTTTTTTAATTTTACATGTGATTATGACCTACACGGTCTCTTAACTCTGTTGCTTGAAGTAGGAAATCATGTCTGTCATTGTGTATTTGAGGGACTTCTGTGAAGTGTAACCTTCAGTACTGGCTTTGCTATCATAATATTCCTACACAATGAGACACGATGATCTAACATCTCACCACTGCTTAAAGGTGGAGTTTTCTTTTTCTTTTTCTCCACTTCCTGCAACTAGACACATACTCCCAACATCTGATTTCTACTGGCTGATGTGCTTGAGAATGTTCTATGAGTTGATTCATCTAAATAATTTGGTACAAAACTAAACAAGGAGGTTAGCTGATGATACTTTTTTGCTGGGGTAGCAAACCAAACCAGCTTATGCTAGTGTCAGATGAACAGGAGAGATTGTACCAGAAGACAGGCTGCACAGTAAGGAGCAGGGGAGAAGAAACTGAGAAACAGTCAACACTTCTGGGCCACAGCGAAGCATTATATGAGCTCACCTTTTCATGGAACCATACCTGCAGAAAGGAGGATTTACTGCTGCTTTTTGAGGAAGCTGGCAGAAATGGCTGCTAAAATGCACACGTGTTAATGAGTAGAGGGATGTTGCCCTCCACTCCAGAGCAAGACAAATACAAAGAAATTCAACCAATGTAACACTTTTTGAGAGTTCAGTAAATCATCTGAATGCCCCATTAAATCCTATTCAAAATTGCAAATTGCCTTAACTCTATCTACTCGAGTAAGTATTAAAAGCTGGTTCAGTAATTCTGAAAGAAATTTCATTGAAGCAAGGGGAATTAAATCCAGTGGGCTCTGGATCAAGTCTGCAGGGTAGCCCATTAACATTCATCTACAACTGGAAATCTTCCAAAATGTTTGATATGCACTAATTAGTCGAGAACAATTGTTTCTTATAAGCTCTTTCTACTCAACTCTGTATGGAAACACACCTAGGAGGAGAGTATGCACATAGAGATAATTATTCTAGGATAATTATACTTTGGAAAAATAGAAAATGCAAACTGAAAAAAGGGGTAAACATTCCCTTTACACATGTGTTGTAGTATAATGGAGTTGCACATAATGTAGAATAATATCTTCAAGAACTATCCTCAACTGTTGATATTATATATGAGCAAAATAATTTTCATATAGTCTCATTTTCAGCATATAGATCCTACTCTGTATTTTTGCCTTGCATTTCCTGCTTGCAGATTGTATAATCTTACAGTAAACTATATAAAAATACGTTTTGTGGGAATACTCAAAATAGCTCAAACATGCCAGGTAGGGAAGCCTCAGGTAAACACACATCTAAGCAACTCCAAATCAACAGGAAATAGAATATATCTTGCTGAAAACTACAAAAATTTGTTCAATGAAATCAAAAATGCATGAAATTCAGCTGATATGACTGGAGTTGAAATTTTTTTACATTAATTCCAAAAGAGCTCTACTGCATCTATTCTCCACAAAACCAAAACCCAACTGACACAAAAAAAACCAAGATCTCTTTTTCTTAAGAAGAATGGTTGTCTGGTACCTCTTAGTAAAATTCCAGTTAAAGCTTACCTGCATGTATAGAATGTAGACCTCCTTTCATCATCAGAGTCATTATTTCAAAAAATGGCTAACTACACAGGTCTGCTTACTGTTAGCTAAATTCAGGTGCAAGTACAAGGCTCCTTCCACTTTTTATACTAGCTTTACTTGCATTCCAAGAAAGCAGTTGTCTTCCAATGAAAACAATGAACATGAAGATACACATATTGTAAATAAGCCTACACGACAATTGCTTGCAATGCCCTTATGAAGACTGTTGCAGTTATGTATATTATAAATTAAAGAACAATTTTGACAAATAGCGTACAGAATACATGGCTAAAAGTGATTTTCTCAGTTCATTTAAATTATAAACTTTCTTTACTTTGTGGATACATAAAATAAATCAGACAATGTCAAGAAACAAGGAATTGTTAAGTGTATGACAGACTATAACAGAGAACACATATCAAGTGAACAAGACAGTTGGCTGAAATTACAATTATTTGTTGCCTTTATAAATTACTCCATGTGAAGATCTCCTGAGACTTTAAATATATTAATTAAATGGATTTCAACTTTCAAAACTTGACTGCTGCCACCCATCTTACCTGGACTCTCCAGACAAAAGCAACATAGCTACACTGATCAGAACACAGGATAATTATTTTATAATGTTTACCAATAGAAATTAAACTAAAACAAAATGCAGACAATATTTTAGAGCCCTCCTAGAATTTAGTAGCTTAAAGAAATGCAAATCCTTTACAAAGAGAAAGGACAAATTCTTGAAAAAATCAAAAGTACATGAAAAATATGAAACCAATAGTATATAGATCCCAAGGAATTTTTAAGTTTAAAAATTATACTTGGGCAACCTTATACCGAGCAATTCTGCAGAATTAAGAGTGATGCAATAAGAGCCTGGCTCTTTAACTAACAATAAAACCTAAAAAAAGACAGGAAAAAAGGTATGATCAACTACAGGCACAAGTTAAAATAAGTAAGAATCTGTTCTAAAGGGTGAAAGCTGCTTTGATACTAGAAATATATAATCTTATTTCTCCATTAGCCTTGGTGGGCATTTCAGTAACACAATCAGTGTTTTGTTCCTACTATTTTACCATATCCAACTGAACATTTACATTCATTAAGGCCATTAATCCATTTTAAAAAAAATTAATATGTTATTCCTTTTTACTGCCCATTCAGCAATGTCTTAAACTTTCTGTTTTCAAGAACTATAATTGTATTATGTAGAACAGACTACAGATCCTCCTTACACAGGAAACTTCAGAATTTTACTTTATTCCAAACTAGAAATGAAGATGAAGCTTAAACCTAATGATAGGAAAATATGGTTTGTTGTTCATGGCTTTTTTTGTGAGGATTAAAAAGACAGATCTTCTTCCCATAAACTGACATTTCAGTTTGCCTAAAATTACCCACACTTCCAAAAACCTCTTCAACTCCTATAAAGACTAGTGTAATACAATGTCTGACTAAATAACAACATAATGCAAGTAGAATTAAAATGATTAAAGTTCAGTTGATGAAAACTCCTAACTTTCTGGAAAAAAAACACCAAACCACCGATGAATATTAACATTCACTGTAATTTTAATCAGTAATACGCAAAAAAGGTTGTGACATTCTGATATGAAATAGTCCTTGACTTTCATAATTCTTAAGCACTTTCTTTTATCATTTTGCTGATGTATGTTCTATTTTAAAATCAGAAGGATAATGGATGTGCTTCTTACACAGTAAATTGGGTTTTATATCAGAGACCTGTCAGCACCACGACAGGTTGACCTGACAGTGGTCTTGCATTTGCAGCTCTCCTTCGTGACTGCTTTTCAAGGTGATAGGTCAATCTTAAGAAAAGTGCAGATTTCTTGATCCCTCAGGAAACATCTCAGAGTCATAACATTCACTGCTTTTATGATCTTCGTAAGAGATTAAAAGCAGAGCTATCCTTTGCTGTCACATATATTTTTATTAATCAAGGGCATTTAAGATTTAGGTAGATAACGTGAATTAAAATACATTTGGTTTTTCTACTGCCTCTAGGGCAAACATCAAAATTCAGGAGAAAAGGGTTATCTCTCAATGTTACTGATAACTGCAACACAAAAAACTAAACCATACTTGTTTTCAGTGAATGACTTCTTTGATTTCACCCATTTTTAAATGAGTGGATTAAGACAGCATCTTAACAGAAACATTAAAATTTTCCTTTTATATTGGATATGAATTTTCAATAAAATAATGAATATCAAAGCTCAGAATTTAAATGGTTAATGGCAACATCAGTTGCAGCAAAGTACTGAAATGTCCTGAATTCCCATCTTTGTT
Organism: Thinocorus orbignyianus; assembly: GCA_013400375.1. Classification (NCBI taxonomy): domain Eukaryota; kingdom Metazoa; phylum Chordata; class Aves; order Ciconiiformes; family Thinocoridae; genus Thinocorus; species Thinocorus orbignyianus. The sequence goes on along the minus strand of VXBW01002694.1, from coordinate 94,331 downwards.
CAAGTGCTGATCTGCCACAGTATCTCACCACAAATATCTGTTAATTTATTTGCTATGCTGATTACTTCAAACCTAATGATCATGTTTTTTAAACAAAATGATAATGTTTTTTAAATCTACTCACATTGTACAAAGACTATTTTGTAGGTACTATTAAATATAATAAGATTGATCATATCCTTGAAGACTACTGCTATCAGTACTGCTCTGTAACACAACATGGATGGAAGGAAAAAAATACTCAGAAAACAAAGAGCTAACTATTACAGAATCTGTTTCTATTCTGTGTATTAGACTTCCCTGTTTGGCTTATATAGCTGTGGTTATATTTACAATCTACCTTATATGGAGTATGTTATTCTGGGTTGTTTTTGAAATTTTTTGTTTTGCAAATTGCTTTGTAAATTTCTAAAACAAACAGACGCAAGAATCTAAAATCAACTTTTGAGAGCTTACTGTATTCTTTCACTAACCCTATTGTGTAGACTGGAAGAAAGCTTCAGTTAACTGTTTTATAGGGCTATATTTATCAAATTTGTATTAATAGGAATGAAACTCAAATATAATAGAATTCAACATTTACAACATGGGAAACTGATCAAAAACTGCAAATGATGAAGCATTTGGTGTAAATGCATATTATGTTCTTAAAAAAACAGAATTATGATTTTTTTAGTGTTTCTACTGAAACAACTTTTTTAAAGTAGTTTCAAATATGTATTCAAAATTCATAAAAGTAAATGACATGGCAAAAGCAGTACAGAAGTCACTGCTGACTCTTCTGACATGACTCTTCCAACAAAGCTCCAGAAGGGCAAATATTCTCAATTACATTTCAGTTGGCAAATCAAAAGAAATGTTATCATACTTTATTTTAATAACTGATAATGTAAGTATTTACAAGTAACTGTGCTGTAAGAACTATTTATCAATTTATTTTCAAGCCAAAATCAAGTGTCATGGTTTAACACCAGCCAGCAGCTAGGACCACACAGCCATTCATGCAGTTCTTTCCCTTTCCCACTTCAGAATGGCAGGGAGAAGAGGAAGAAAAGGAGGGGGAAAGAAAAGAAAAAGAACAATAACAGAAAAAGGAAAATAACAATAATTTTAATGGTAAACGAATACACAAAGTGACACAACACAAGTCACTCTCACCACTCAGTGAATTGACTGCCAAGGTCACCCAGGGTTGTGATCCTGGATTCCTGTCCCCCAGCCACCCCCCATTTATGTGGTACAGAACATTCCATTGGTCATTCTGTTGTTCTGTCTATGCTCCTTCTCAGCTTCTATGGGAAGCTGGAAAAAGTCCTTGGGTAGTATAAACACCTAGCAACAACTAAAGCAATATACATTATTGACATTCCTTTCATACTAAATCTGAAACACAGCAACCACTAGAAAGAAAATTAACTCTATCCTAAATGAAACTGGGAGAAGAAGGAAAATAAATACTCTACTCGAATTACATTTTGGCATTTTGCCTTACACTGTTATCTAACAAAGTAAGCCTGAAAAAAATATTGTTCTTTGGTGCTGAAAATACCATAGTATACCGGTTATATCAATTTGGCCTTGTTCAGCCAGCTATTTTAAATTTGTATTTCACTGAATGGCAGATGCATGCCAACACTGCATAGCAATGAGATAAAAGAAACTTACTTTGAAATTAGCTCGAGTAATACACTAAGTAGACTTGTTAGCATCCACCCTGGGATATCTCTAAAATTAAAAAGGAGTAAGGCGTGCAGACATTGGGAATCAAACATTTATACTGCGGCACTTTACTTCTCCAGTCACTTTTGCAATTACTGTTTTTAAGACGTTCATGTTTCCAGATTCATTCCTTAATTATGTCCAGTACTTTAATCTGCTTTTCTTAAAGTGTAATCACAGTAATTTATATATTTATTTAACCTTAAAAAAATACGTCAGTTATTTCTGAAAATTTAGACACCAATGCTGTTCTGAAAGGACAGGGAATAGTGCAAAGACAGAGGTAAATAAATCTACTTTCCTAACTAAAATGTCTTTTAGCATGTTCAAAGCTGCAGTGCCACAACAGCCTTATAGAACAGTTTGGGTTGGAAGGGACCTTTAAAAGTCACCTAGTCCAACTTCCCTGCAACAAGCAGGGACATCTTCAACTAGATCAGGATGCTCAGAGCCCTCTCCAGCCCGGCCTTGAATGATTCCAGGGATGGGGCATCTACCACCTCTTTGGGCAACCTGTTCCAGTGCTTCATCACCCTCTTTGTAAAAAATCTCTTCCTTATGTCTAGTCTAAGTAACCATTTTTATCCTTGGTACAATATTTCCTTTTCTCTCTTGCCTTAGACAAGAGTGACACGAATATCAAGACAAGTTTGACATGAATATCAGAAAGTGATGGGAAAGATTAAGGGTATATATGTATATATGGACACTCTTGTGAGAAGTGGACTGAATCACTTCAGCCTGAGAATCAAATCTAAATCTTCCACTTGTTAGCTAAAATCTCTAAACACTAGTTTATTATATAAAGAACAGCAACTATAGGAGGGGCACAAGAGCAAGTCCTGACTTCATTTGTTCAAAGAATACTGTAGCTATTTATTCTCTGAAAAATTCTTCAGTCTTTTGACTTCAAGTGAATGAGGGTACCTCTGCGCACCTCGAAGCCAGAGACGATGAATCTAAGTCAATGTGATACCATATGACACTGTATGTTTCACACTTCCTATTGAAATGACATAAGAGGCACCTCTTCAGAACAGAAGTTTTGTAGATTTTTTACGGCACTTATCCTGAAGATTCTATATAGGTATCTTAGTGACTAAGCTGCCTATTCCATATTCCTCCTTGGGCATCAAGAGTCTAAAATTTAGGATTGCATTCTACACCCATTATTGGGATTTGCAAAGCCTCTTGATGATTGCAATGCCTAATCAAACAGCTGGTACCTGGTTCATGAGGTAATGCAAAATCACAGGGTTTTTAACAGAGAAATGTTATACAATCACAGGGTAAACCAGACTCAAGACAAGGACTTTATTGTTGGCAAAGGGCCAACCAGTTCTATTTCTCTTGTGACTGGATGGGGAAAAATAAATCCCAGTAACATATGATTCCAATGACATTTTATATTTGAGAATAATTCATGTTATACCATACCAAATTAACAGGAAATGTTTAAGTGAACTGTGGATTTTATGGCAGCTTCCCAAATACAAAAATCTATAGGAATCAGCATTAATCTTGTATAGGTTTGCATAAATCTCTACCAGGGTTATTCCAGTTATGCTAATCATAGAACTTTAAGTAGAATGGTAACTGCAGTGGGAAAAAAAAAATCCTTCTCAATTTTCCTTTTCTTGCTTTTCTAGCTCTACTAAACTTCATAATTTTGACATGATTTATGATTTTTTCATTGATATAGCATGCATTTCAGTATAGGATATGTAATTAGCCTTCAAGAAGCTTTCAAGAATAGATTGCTCTGGATGACTGCTATTTGAAGAAATGCTATAAACCAGCAAGTTGAAATTAGAACTACAGAGTAACTGAAGTTTGTTCTTTCTCATAGACAGTTAAGTGAATAGTTTATTAAAGATCGCTACATTGAGATGCAAGTAGTAGCAGAACTCACAATGAATGGAATAATCCTTTCTTTTTTTTTCTGATTATCCACCTAAGAATGTTGTATCAAAGGAAAAAAAGTTGTTTGGACAGTCAATTATTTAGTACCCTCGAAATACCAAGTGTTCATACCTATGAAAGATATTTGTTTAACGATGTTTGCAAGTAGATTTATTCTGAATGCTTTAGAGATAGTGGACTGGCAGAAAAAAAAAACCAAACAGTTTCTGTCAATAATTATTATCCATTTCCAACAAAGCAGGAGCATAAACAAGCCAATGATTCAAAATCAGAGACAATCGTATGTCTCCAATCTTGAGTATGCGCAGTTGTTATTGTGTGTTGTTAACTTTTGTGACATTTATAAATTAAGGTTATAGTACGCAGAGCTGTGCATGCTTTCCTTCTCCTGGGAAAATCAAGTACAGATACCTAATTGGTGGTTTTACTATAGAATCATCAACTAGAACTTGAAAAGTTCAGAAATATAAATACATATTCAGCCGAGTTACATTCCTTTATAACAGCAATTTATGTGGCAATATCTTAGTTTAAATAATTTACTCACAAAAATAGATACAGGTGCAGAAATATAATATAGAATTAAGAAACGAGGGCAGAAATTGAAAGGACACTGCTCTGATAAAAAATTCTACCTTATTTAAAGGTACATATGAACCAGGCTATTGCTTTTTTCACATGACAGGTAGTTTTAAATCCTCACAAATCTGCTTAATTCTAAACAGTGGAACTCAATCTAACATTGGGGTTCTTGTGAGATTTTTCTAATTATCATATGAATAATTGTCCTTAAACCCACATACGCACACACATATATATAAATGCATAAGTTGAAATATTCAGAGCTATTAACCTTAAAACAGTAGCTCAAGACATCAACAGTTTTGTTTTGCTTATAAAACATTCTGATATGTATAATGAAGGGAAAAAACAGTTGAAGTTAGAATTTTCAAGGTAAGTTGATCCAACATGGAAATAATTAACATTTGGAGGATAAAGATATAATTAATGAAAAGATTAGTCAAGGTTCAGTTTTTCAAAAAGTAAGATATGTTTTCCAAGAAGTAATGTTATTGCTTATATTCCATTTCTGTTGCCTCTATTTAGAATTAAATTTTTTAGAGAAAGTTTATATATCATTTATTTAGCAATTCAGTCAATCAAAAGTTTATGTAAGAATTTTTCATAACTATTTTTAAGACCCCATAAAATATCTTTTAGAAAGTACTACATTCTTAGCATATAAACTGGATATCAGTTTTTTTAAAAAAAAATATTTAATTTTGTAAGTGAAGATTTTAACAACTGCTTTTTTTTTTTTCCACTCAAGCTGTGGTATAAATATACATCAAATAGTTTTCCATTTACACAGACTCCACAGAAAAAAGAAAAACTGTTGATTGGAACAATTATTATTTAATACCGATTGATAGCTGGAAAAGTAGTAAGTATCCACAAGAAACTTACTGTATGAATTATGTGTAACGTGAATTATCCTGTATGAATTATGTCTGTATCTTTAAAAACCAAAATATTTTAAAACAGTTACATGTACTTTGGCCTTAACAAACTTGGTGAGAAATCACACAACTCTAAATTTTAAATCCTGTGCTCCAGAAGAAGCATCGGTACCCTGCCTTTCCTACTTGGTTAGCCCTTTGGAATGTTAAATAGTGCTTTAAAGGCAAGTTTAATCATTCCTACAGCATCAATACAGAAAAACAAATTTTTCTAAGAATAAGGAGACTTCCAAACTGGAGTTTGCTACTGTTTTGTACTCTCCTCCATAGTGCCAAACACAATAACCCCAGGTCCTTTAACATGTCTTATGACCTTGCACTGCTCACAGTAAGTCTAGTTTTATCTCTCTCCCTTTGAAACCGGTTTCAAAACACAGAAAACATTTCTGTGGAAAGAAGGCTGATCAACAAAAAGCCATTTGGAAGCATATTTTAGACAGCATATGCAAAGAAGGATGTAATTATCTTTAAATATAGGCTGGAAGTAGCCCCTTTTGCAGACAAAGGGTAAGATGGAAGTTGAACATTCAGCAAGTTGAATGGGCAGAAGGGAAATAGTACAGTATTACAAACTGTAGAAGGGTTTGAGTCATAAGAAATGACAGGTAACTTACAGAAGTCTTTCTCTTACTTCCCATTCTGCCCTTTTAGAACTACTGAATAAAATTGGAACAAGATTTGTGAACAACATTAGCCAACAGAATTTACAGTGTAAATAGCGTGAATCACAAAGATAATCAGACAAAATGAAACAATCTTTATGCTATGAAGAAGTCTGCAAGATTCAATGGAATGAACGTGCAAAATTCATAACTACTATAATCTGATAAATATAACTCTAATCTCCATACAGTAAAGGATGCAAATATAGGGCAGTCATCACCATAATGAGTTTGAATTATTTAATTTTTATATAAATGGAAGTCTAGTATTTTGTCTGAAACTTGTTTTGTTCAGAATGCTTAGCATCTCAGAATTCTACAACTAGAAATTACCATATTCATTGCATGCATGGACACGATAATGGTAAATAAAGTTAGAGATATAAATTATTAATCATCATTGGTGTTATTAGTATTTTATATTTTATGGTCAACTGAATTTTAGCATTCCTGAATAACAATTTCCACAAATAATTGAAATAAAATGTATCTGACATACATAAATTTCTAAAATATTAATTTCCCAGATATTTATTAGATTTTGTCATATTTTTCTACATAGAGCAATGGAACAAATATTTTAATGGTGCAAAATAAAACAGTAATCTAAGCCCAGATTTAATATGGTACTTCCAGTCTAATCCCTGACGCTCCTGAGTTTACCCTGAGGACAGAGTAATAAAAATTAGTATACTATAACATTATTAAAAATTATAGCATACCATAAGTGCAAAAACCAGTAATTAAGGTCTCAGGGGCCATCTGGAACCTGGCATTTCCTAATTTTGGAGCACTTTACAATTAAGATAATATTTGTCCCCATGAAATCCCTCCTGCGTGCTTTTTTAAAGGAAAAAGTAACAAACAGTTTCACCTTTGGCAAACAACTCATTCCATTCTCTTTTTCACCTCTCTTTGGTTTTGTTGGAATATCAAGATAGCTCCATGACCATACATGCTTGTGTTAGAGAAGGCGGGAAAAAGGGAAACAATATGCAGGAACAAAAGGCCCTGGCCGTAGCAAAACATTTACTGGGAGTCAGAACCAAGATTTATGTCACTGTTTGCTGAGTTAGGTTGGCCACTGAGTGGCTCCAGTTCTGAGTTACCTCACAAGACATTATTACAATTGACAGTATGGAGTTACTATTAACCGACAAGTTAAAAATTGAACAAGGTAGAAAACTAATTTCCATTTTTACTCCAAATGGGATTATTTTCAGTTGCCTGGATAAATATGCTGGCAAAGTACAACAAATGTTGAGGACAAGTGAAATATTTAAGATCAGTCAATCTACAATGCTTGAAAAGTTTCAATTTCCCTTAAATATTTTCAGGTTTTTAGAGCTAATTCTTATAAATTAACCTAGAACACAGTGCAATGGATCACTAGCTATACATCTGGTTAAAAGCAATGATATTGTATAATAGAAACTACAATCTATAGTTCTAAATCATAATTATTTTACTGATTTGGAGATAAGTTTCAAATCGTGTTAGAAATTTGAGCATAGCAGTATTATTTTTAATGAAAAATACAGTGTTTTGAAGAGATGGTAAACCTGAAAATGATTACCTTGCCCCTTTACTGAATAACTTTCTGACAACCAAGCCACTCTAAAAGTCCCTAAGATACGATAGAATCTATTAAACGCATGCAGAAAAGTTACTTGATGATTCCCTTTTTCTTCTAAATATTATTTCAAATGAAATTAAAATATGATTTTCTTCTAAATTCCATCTGATCCAACCACAGACACATTTCCTTTATGCAATGCAATCTGATTACCAGAGATAAAGTACTCAATGTAAATCACACACTGTGAAAAATGTTATTCAGTTATTTGGTATCTCATATAACACACTCACTCCACAAGAATTTAGTAACAGAAGAACATCTTCAGGATGCTAGTTATTATGAGGTAATAACTCTGAGAATTAGTAACACTTGACTTCTGCCATGTAGCTTTAGGGATGCTTTGTTTAATTCATATTCACTATAATTTGTTGCTCAATTATACCCCTACTCACTTGTAACTGCGGTCCTTTTGGTCAAAAGCAAGCTAAATGCCCACTGACATTGCAGACTGTCTGCAAACTAAGCTACAGAAGTTATTTTGACACCTGTACACTGCCACCATCTTACTGTAACTGCTGAAACAGTAATGAAAGACAGCTAATATGTTTATACAGTGCCAAAATCCTGTAAGAGAAGATGACAGCTACCCTTTAGACCTCATCAAGTCAGACTATCACAGCAAGACTATAACAAAAAGTCAGACTGCAATGATAGAAAAAAAGTTTGGAAAGAGTAAGTTTTACTTAGGCTAGTCACAGAATAAATACATGGTTATCAACCTTTCTAACGTGTTCTCTACTTATGTTCCTATATCTGACAGATTTTATAAAATACTAATGAACTACAAAAAGCAAAAGGCCAACTTCCAAAAGAATAAAGCCAACAGAAGCCAAGTTCCACAACAGCACCTGAAGCTTGAAAGGTTACATGTACAAAACAGTACACTTGCTTTCATTAGTAGAATGAGGAAGATACTAAAGCCACTTTCTAGAGCCATCTTCTGAGGAATAAATTAGATCTGGTTTACCTGATGTCTAGGAATGGAATCTGGAATTTTCCAATGATGCTGGTGAATTTGGCTTTGTTCTAACCTACCAATACAATAGTATATTCAGCCCATATCAAATCACCATCAAATCTAATTACAGTAACACAGTTAAGCAGCAGATCACCATCTCTCTCCACAGAAATTAATAAACTTCTTCCAAGTTTGACGTGAAAGATAGCTAGTATTCAGATGGTACAAACTCAGAAAGCATTTAAAATACTGCATTGTAATACTTGTTAGTACTGTTGGCATGTTGAAACTTTACTTGTATTACGTAACCAGAAATCTGCAAAATCTAGAAATGTATAGTAAAATTCATGTGTCCCTGTTAACACTAATGACATTGCTGCTTGTTCTCACATGATGAAGATGTAACTATATGTTTTTTTTAATTGAAATTTTATCTAGTAAATACAGAAAGGCCTGCACACTTTCAGGGGGAATAATAGACGTAATATATAATAATAGATTTATAGTCTATTCTTCGCACTGGGATAAGATATGCGATTCATCCCTTCAAGAAATGGTGAAGAAAGAGATTTGAAAATTATACAGTATAAAAGAAGCAGATCAGTTGATTCTTATTTTCAGGGAACAGATACAGAAATGAGTTCACACATGGATCTTAATGAAATGGAGACATTCGTATATGTTTACTGTAGCATCTAATGACATTTGGGAGTCCACATCGCATTCGCTTCAAGTGAGTTCCATGAGGAACTGACTGCAAGGAGGGTGGAACATGGTGGGCTGTTGGGCCCAAAGGGCAGCACTTAGCTGACCAGCTGGTAAGGGGTTACATGAAACATTCTTCAGGGCTCAACACTGAGCTCTTTAACATCTCATTTAGAAATATCTTGGCAGGCTGGCAAAATGGGTTGACAGGAATTTCACCTAGTTCAGTAATAGTACATGCAGAGTTCTGCACTGGAACAGTTCAGGGTAGGCAATGAATATCTAGAAGACAGCCTAGCAGGAAAAATATTGGGGATCCCTGTGAACAAACTGAACAGTTGTGTACCCTTGGGGCAGAGATGAGGCGATTGCATTCTGGGCTACATTAAGAGTGTAGAGGGAATTCAGCATCCCCTTTCTATGTGATGTTTGTGAAACAGCAATTCGAGCACAGGGTCTCATTTCAGACTCCTCAGTACAAGAAAGAGATTGATCAAGACTGGTGGAAGGTCACCAATATAAAGAGAGGGTTGGAGTATGTGTCACATGAGGAGAGGCTGAGAGAAACTCTTCAGACTTATGAAGGGGAAGCTTAAGTGGAACCTCATTGCTATCTTCAGTTACCCAGCATGAGGGCACAGCAGAGATGAGTCAGGCTCTTCCTAGAGATACACAACAAAAAAAAGAAACAAGATCAGAAATTGCAAGAAAGGATATTCTGACTAGACAGTAGAAAAACCACAATGAAGGCAATCATTGGAACAGGTTATCTCCATGCTTGAAGACAATCAAAACCCAGCTGGACAAAGGCCTGAGTAGTCTAATGCAATATGAACATAATCTGGAACCTAAATCACATTTTTCAAACCAACATGAAAAAGTAAGTGTTAATGCCCAGGATGAAAAACTCCTTTTAGTCTAAAGTTCTGTCCAGCTACTATACACTAGAACTTTTTATTGGGAAAAATGATCATAAAAATAATTTTAAAACCCAAACCAACATACTCTTCTACAGAATTTTAATTCCCAGTCAATGACCTAAATCTGGGCAGTAGGGCTTTCAGACTTGGTAACAGCTTTCAGAGTGCATTAGTCGTGCTTGCGAACTATCTCCTCTCTGGCACAGCTAAGAGGAAGATATCCATGCTTACTTCATTAAACCTATCAGCAGTGTTTGACACTGAAGATCAGCATGTGCTGCTGACTTGCCTGAGAGACTAGCAGAAATGAATCAGTCACCCTGAACTGGATAGGTCAATTCCTATCAGTCAGCTTCAAGACAATTCTGATGGGTGGTTTCTTTCCAGCCCTGAAAGCCTTTACTTGTGCGAAGTAAGTTACAAAGACTGGTTCTACCTCTTGTTTTGCGTGATACAAAGTTTTCTATGAGAGATCTTGAGACAATTGAGCAGATTCCTTATTTCATTTCACTCCTGCAAACATAGATGGACTGCAGACTTAAGGCCCTTGTGAAAAATATATATTGTTATATATAACAATATTGATATATTGTTAAATAATGTCTGTAATGACAGAAAGGTATGTGTGGCACTGGGAAAAAAAAAAAAGGACTATTAGAAGATATGCACAGCCAAACACTGCTGGGAGTTTTGATGAGGTACATGTATATCTTCCTGTGCTGTAAAGGACATGGTTTATTAGGAACACTGGTACACCCTGAACGCCATTAGCAAGACTGAAGAGCTGGCCAAAACTAAGTTACTTAGGTCCTCTTGAGTTTTCACTGAGTTTTCAATCCACAAACAGTGCTACCAGCCATACATCCATCTTTGCTTTCATATTTTCCAATTGTACATTGATTTTATTATCTACATGGTCACTTTCAATCTGGAATACTGTAAACATTGTAGCTGAGGATGATGTCAATGGTTAAAAAAAAAATTTAGTTCCGTCTCTCATTCTCACGTTATTTATATCATACTTCAAAAAATTAGGAGTTTAAAGGATAAACATGTATATTTTAGATGACTAAATGCAAGGTCTTCCATACTAAGCACGTAGAGTTGTACTTAGCAAGTTCATTTAAATCTTTAAAAAAACCCACTTAAATGGAAACAGGAAGACTTTGTCTTTTTTATATTCCATTAAGGTTTTTGTATACAAATTCTGAAAATATCAAAAATTCTCCTACTCGAGTCTTTAGCAAACGCATGATTTCTTTTTTTTCACGTTAGGATTTATATTTTCCTAGATGAATTTTGGTTGCAGCACGCAGTCAGTAAACCATGCTGCATTGAGAAATCAAACAGCACAAATACAAGGCCTATTCCACACTCCATACTCTTCATAGTCTTACTCCTCCACTATCAGTTTGTTTTCAATTTTCGGTAGCCCACAGAAAGCATATCTAGTCATTAAAAAGTAATGTTTTAATGCAGAATGTGAATCTATTTAGAATATTACCAAAAATAATTATATACTCTGAGACAATTAAATTAAGTATCCAGCACAAACTCCTATGCCAGGAGTAAAATTCTGGCTTCTTAAAAACAATAAAAATTACCTTAGCTTTCACCAAGACATTTAATCTGGTACCTTATGATAAATTAAAGTTGTCATTAAATATTTATGTTACATAAGCTTATTAACTGAACTCACAGCTCACTGAATTTGATTTGTTTTTTCTATTAAAAAAATGCAAAATGTATTATCCCATGATACTATCTTACCTCTGTCATTCATACCATATTATCTCTAAAACAAATAACGTTTTCTAATAGTAATTTTCCATTAAATACCTATTCTTGGAAGAATTCCTTTTATTACTTTTCCCAAGATATAGAATTGCACACAAGAGTTGGGAAATTAAGTAGTACTTCCATGTTATAAATTGTCCTTTACTTACATAAGTAGCAAACCCACTTTAATCTCACAGGTTTACTCACATACATTACCTAAATTATAAACCCATATTTTATCTTAATGAACATTGATAAAACCCTTTTTATCTTATTCTCAGTCAAATGTGAACACAGATATCTGGTTTATTCTCAAAGCAATTATTTCCTTCATGTCTTTTATTTTTATTTACCACTTCATGCTATTTTATTTGTAAGAACTTACTGTTGCAAGGCTGGTTTCCAGTAATACTACACGAGTGTTTTCTATAATAAACTCTTCAGTAAATATTAGAATGTTTAGTCTCACTGGTAGCCTGGCAGCTGCAGTCCTTGGCTGTGTCTTTGCCAACTAAAAGTTCTACCACTATTACTAGCTTCCTGTGTTTACATACTTATGTTACCTGAAGACATTTAGTAAAGCTTGAGAAATGTTTCTTAAATACACCATATTTTGTCATTAAATTCATGTTTCTAGTACATTAAAATCAGGAAGTTAAACTATAGGAGCCAATAAACAACAATATACTTATCGGTTAATAACAAAACTTAGTAAAAAGATTCTTTAAGCTTTAGTTATGTGGATTAATATCTACAAGCTAAACATGGAAGCCAGAAAGTAGTCAGAGGTTTCTCCTCTGCCACTAAAGGAAAAGTCCTTCTACTTTCTAATGAAGTGACAAAAAGGATCCGCTTCAGATATTCTGATTCTACACGCAGTTCTGCATCACGTAGCTCATGCACCCTGCTGTCAATTTTGGTGATACCACCAGTCACTTAACTGTAAAACCAGTGAGGTCACTAGTGTTCTTGTAGTTCCAAAAGTGAAGTCTAGGGGCTGACGGATATAGTTTATTTTCTTAACAAAATTATGTAACTCAGTTATTAAGTGTTCATTTCAGTTCATCTTCAAGCAATGGCTTCTGATTGAAAGGAACTAAAATTTTTTCTTACTTGTATGATTCACTTTTTATGTTGCAATAGTTCAGTTTTATTTTTTTTAGAACACCTCTAAAATGTTATTATAAAAAAGGGGGCTGCAACAGCCACACTTGGGGATGCACACAGAAGTGGGAGTGCCTTGCATGAGCCTTTGAATGCTCCCAGCCTTGCACAGGTCCTTGCACTCTAGCTCCTTTGCAGGAGTGCTCCTTGCATGAGGTTTTGCTCACTTGCTCCCTTAACTAAAGGGGGGGAAAAAAAGAAAAAAGCATATTTCCTTCCATAAAACATGATCTTAATAATCCAGCTGTCATTAAGACAAATCTCACACGGAAATAGCAGAAATCCTATCTGAACAATTATTGAAAGAATGAAAGATCTGCTAAACTTTAGAAGATAATACCTTCAGATATTTTCAAGAACAGATGGCTAAGTCCAAGCAACTTCTGCAGATGTAGTTGTTTCTTTCATATTGTAATGAAATGCACACTGAGACAAACATTATAATAAAAATGTTAACATGATAATGGCAAAACTAATGGGTGTCTTAGGCACAGAAGACAAGCAAGAAAATACTGTATTGCTTTTTGTGCAGAACACTATGTATTGGCTACCAACCACACAAAAAATCTCAATAATATGGTTATGACTAATGACACAGGCATCAAAATATAAGTTCAAAGACCTATTCTTCCTCCAGATGCTTGTTTCCTAGGAACTTAACAGTATACCATGTTTACTTCAAGTTTTCATGGCACAGTGTAATTTTTAATATGTTTTAACTTTTCCACACATTGTGCAGAACTTTTGTACTTGCTGCAGTATACAGTTGTTTATTCTAGGCAAGTGATAAAAAGTCTTCCATCACAAAAAAAAACCCCACACCAAAACCAACCCAAATAAAACTACTCTGGATCCTAAACAGGCTAATGACATTAGCTTTCAATTAATGCACAATATGCTATACATATACTTCTATTATCAAACTAAGAACACATCTGTATTCATTCTTGTTATCAGGAACTTGACAGCACCCTTTACAGCAATAGATGAAGAGTAATTGTTTTTTAAAAAGAAAAATCTTGCTTTCAAAAACAAGCATGCAAACAGTTAGGTATACATGAAAAAATACCATCACATATGTATGAAAAGCTAAATTATGTGTTTACTATCCTAATATATTTCAGGCAGGTTTTATTATTACATCAGAATTCTCTTTTGTCAAGAGGCCCAACAGAAGGTCGATCTAACTCTAGAATTACATTGCTCTTGGGAACAATCCCTTTACTTACATGCATCCCCTCTACTTACACCCAACAGAGACCAAAATTTAATACAATAAGCATAATATTTGTAATGTAGAGTCAGAGTGTAATTATTAAACACAAAACTTTCATAATATGCTTCCATAGTCCGTAAGACTTCAGCATATTGTGACTGCATACCGGACCTTTACAACTTTATCTTGATGATCTAATACATATTTTATCTAAGAAAGGAAATTATCAGAGTACAGTAAATTTTCCAGCAAAAAATCACAACTATGCTATCAAAATGAAGAGTTATGCCAAATGGCTTACATCAATGAAAGTATATCACAGAATCAGCTGTTGCTGGGAGAAACCACTTAGTCTTTCACAGTATTTTTACTATCATGTTCTCTAGAAATTTTATCAATATATCAATAGCATTGTTTGTTACTAGTTTTTTGGCTTTGGAGTAATTGAACTTTCAAAATAGTTAAAAAAAAAAACTTTGTGAGAAAAACAAAACCTCCCTGATCCCTTCAAAGCCTTACCAGATCATTTCAGTTAAACATAGACCAGCACATATATTAACTGGGTGTATCAGAGAGGAAAAGAAAGAAAACTTCCATTTCCCTGGAATGGACTCCAGCCCCCTCTTTTCTGCAAGAAGGAAACAACTAGCTTCAGCTAGTGTGTAAGTTTGGGGAGCACAGCCACAGCAAGTATCATATTGGATTAGTGATCATCCAGGTCCCCACTTTGGGGAGTGACGTTTGGTTTCTCATCCCATTCCCCAGCATTCTCACTCTACTTTCTCTAGTGCAAATGCCACTATGCTACGTCTCCTGTCTCCTTCACCCACTTAAAGCTTCCAATGTCATTTAAGATAAAGCAGTGACAAGAGGAGACTGTGAGACAAGCAACAGCATCCAGAGGTTGACAGCTACAGAGACAGCCTGCTGCTTCAATTCCTGGCAGCAGTACTCAGTACATACTTGTTAGAGCAGACAGTGTAAGAATTAGCTGCAGTAGGGATCTCAGCTGAAGAGCACATATTGCTGCTACCCAAGTACTGATGCAGCCTTACTCAAATTGCATTTATAAAGCCAACCTTCCATTTATGATGTAGTTCACTATTATAACCAGAAAAATATGGCATTATAGAGGTTTTTTAAGCTATTAAAGCAAACACTTTCAAATGCCTTTTTACTTTTCCTTCCCCCAGTTTGTGCCACTTAATCACCAGTAATTTGTCTGACCTTAGGAGTAGCAGTGCCATGGAGTGGCCACAAACCACCCCTGTGGAAGTGGTGTTGGAACTAGATGATTGTTAAGGTCCTTTCCAACCCAAACCATTCTATGATTCTGTGATTCTACAAAAAGGTATAATTGTGGGAAAACTCAGGTTGGAAAGGACCTCAAGAAGTCTCCAGTCCAACCTTTTTCTCCAAGCAGGATTATCTTTTGCAATCAGATCAGGTTTCTCAGGGCTTTTTCCATTTGGGTATTTAAAACCTCCAAGGAGACTGCTTGGCTACCCTCATGGTGAAAAAGCTTTTCACCATCCTTAACTTTTTGTTTCAACTCACACCTTCTGTCCTTCCATCATTCACTAGACTGAACAGACTGACTTTGTCTTTCTTGACAGTCTCCTCGTAGCTATTGGGCCATTACGGCTGCTAGTACCTAGTAACATTAGATACCCTGGTAGCTTTCTCTTCTCCAGGCTGAAAAAAACCACACTTCCCTCAGCCTCTCCTCATGGAATGTGCTTCAGAACCCTGTCTTTACTGAACTCACTCCAGGTATTCTATAGCATCCCCAGTCAACTAACAGGGAAAACACTAAGATAAAGGCTGAAGCCTACAGGCTAACATTTTTCTTAGATGGAATGAATGATATCAAGTTGAAAGAAAGAATACGTACTTAAGTTCTTTGGAAACTGTTCTGGAGTCTATGCTGAGAAGGTACAAGGCAGATGCTTTCTAACTAATCTCCTTGACATTTTCTATTGACTAGCTCTAGAGGTGTGCCCAGCTGCAGGTGGGAAATGCTGACTTCAGATAATTCCCTGTTTGGTAAGATGACAGTTTAAAATCTTGTTCTAAGATGACTGTTAATAACTATTTTGTAATACTTTGTTCTGAATTCCTACACTTGCAGTCAAACATCTGAAAATTGAAAAATGCCCACTTCATTCCACGAAACACCAGATACCCACGTATTCAGATCACTGCAGTATTTAAACTTGTATGAAAGCTGTAGACATGTAATGCCTTTTCTCTCATATTCTTAAAAAAAAAAAAAAATAAAATTAGTGCGATTCTTGCTTTTACATTAGTTTCAGTTTGAAAAGTTTAAAGTAGTGTCATTTCAATGCAAGAACTGACAGAATTTGACAACTACCTCTGTAATTGTATCCAGTTACAAATACTTTATTCATTAGTTCATAAAAAACCGATCAGTAGAGGAGTCTTGAAATATCAGTGTCATGCTTTAAAATCAATTTAGATTTACCTCCTCTAGGTATTGAATTTAAAACCTTCCAAGGTCTTTCTATGTAAAATATAATTAAACAAATTAAGTGATTTGACAACATGAAATGTCAATCAAAATCATGAAATAGAGTCTGATTATTTACTTATTTTCTATTTTAAGACACATGACAGAATTATAAAAAAGGAATTACTAGAGATTCAAGTGTGTAGCAGATTTTCATAAATGAGACCGTATGATTTCTACATGCTTGAGGATATTAAACAAATCTTATCATCTTAGAACTGCAACTATGAAGAATATCAACCTTTTCCCACATTCGCAAAAATTTAAGGGCAGATTTTAAAGTATTTTAAAATAACAAGAGCGGTACAGTTATAGCTGGAAAACATAATATGAAACACAGGCTTTTAGAAGACATTATGGTCTTAAGCATTAGCATTTTCCCCCCTGTATTCTGTTTTTACATTATATTATCAATGTGGTCATTACAGTAAAAACAAGCATGGAATTGGAAAAGAAAATAACTTCATAAGGGGAAATAAAAACCTCCTCGCACTGAAGGTTTTCATGTTTGGATATAATGCCATTAAAGTGCCACATCAATTCAGTTGCATGGCTGTGTGCATTGACACAAAGGAAGCGGTACAAATATGCATCAGAAGCCGGCAGGGCTGTAGCATCCACAAATTTTGTTAGCCTACAGAGTTACCAAACTGTATGTGAACTCTGCACTGCTATGAAAAAAAAAACTGATCTGCTTTTAATCTAGCTTTAACCAGGACCCCAGTTTAGTTCACAGCATGGCCATGCTAAAGTTTATAGTGTGCAAAGAAAAAATGTCCAGGGAGGAAAATCATACCTTTCAATTGTGGTGCAAGTTTCACAGAATCATGGAATTGCCAGAGTTGGAAGGGACCTCTAGAGATCACCTAGTCCAACTCCCCTGCCAAAGCAGGATTGCTTAGAGCACATTACTCAGGACTGCACCGAGGTGGGTCTTGAAAACCTTCAGAGAAAGGGACCCACAACCTCCCTGGGCAGCCTGTTCCAGTGCTCTGTCACTCTCACTGTAAAGAAGTTTTTCCTCATATTTGAATGGAACTTCCTGTGTTTCAGCTTGTTCTCATTGCCCCTTGTCCTGTCACTGGAAACCACTGAAAAGAGTGTGGCTCCATCCTCCTTCAATCCACTCTTCACATACTTATAAGTTTAACGTTACTTATAAATTTATGCTGCTTTAGATGCTTGTGGAATTACTCTGCTATAACGCGGTTCCACAACTAATTTTAAATTAATTGAGAAAGCAATGTTGTCAAGAGGGTTATTCCCACCCAGACAGCTTGTGCTGAGAACATATTCCCGTTTCCCCTTCTCCTCGCATATGTTAACAGCTGTTAAAGCTGATCCAACTTCCTTTGTAGTTCAAGAAACACACCATTGTAAATGCATTAAAAGGGGAGGTGGAAGCATGCAGTCAGGACAGGGAGAAAGGCAGGACAGAGGAGACTAGTGGGAGCAGGAGCTTTGCTTGCCTCAATCCCAAAAGCTGCAGTTCGATGCTATTATCTTAAACAGGCTGGAGTTTTTCAGCAGGATCAGTTCCCTGATCAGCCAACATTGTACAAATGTGGGCACAATAAGTGGCAGCAGTAATAAACAGCCTGAAACAGGAAGAAGATTGAACTGCTTTCCAGAGTGCTGACAGTTTAAACTGACTCACAATGTTAATTAAAGTATATTAGTGGATTGTACAAAAATGCTACTGTTAAACTGGAGCAATTCCTCAAGATGGACATACTACTGACCTATAAACATTTATCAAAACATTCCTTTAACTTGATACCTTCTCGCCCAAAAATGTACTGCCTTTGCTATTCCAGTGGAAAGGAAAAACTTTTTTTCTTGTAAAAAAATCCTTTCCTACAGCCTTAAAATCAGATATGGCACTATTATTGCTACAAGGTAAATAAAAAAAAAAAAAAGTCTTGTTATACAATGTGGATGAATATAAGTAGAATAACAAATCACATGTTTCAGAATGTAAACAAATCACTTTACGATTGAAATGAAACCCTTGCTATGAGTTATTATCAAGGGTAAAGGATAAGAAAGTCTTCACAACCTTTACTACCAATACTGGCTTGAAAGAGGAGTTTAAGCAACAAAGATTGAGAACTGACTGCAATAAAGACTGTAGACTCCTAAATGATGAACAGAGGGATAAAAATTCAGAAGTGCAATCTAAATAACATTTTTCCTGCTTATAAGCAAACAATTACACTTCTTTTAGGAGCAGAGACCTGTGCTTCTGCACAAAGCTAAGACTCTCCCAGGTTAAACAGCTCTGCTTTGGTTTTTGAAATCTAGGTTTTTAGCATCACTCCACTTCTAAGGCCATCTACTAGGCATTCTAACTTTATCCTTTATACAGAGGTTGGATATAGCCCATTACCAGCAGCAGTTCTGACAGATTTAATGGAACACAGATATATGGAACAGTGATATTTTCTGTATAAAACATACTGGTTTACACACTAAGCCATGAAGAAAATGGGAATTCTTGTATCTGGCCAGAGGACTTCAAATTCATGTGCTGCAGAAGGATACTTCAGCTTACCTGGCAATAGTGTTACTAAGGAAAGACCTGTAGAGGAAAGATAAACTCATTCTTTCCTGTTGAAGCTCTGAAGTTTTGTAGTAAGGAGTTCAATGTTCAGGAAAAACAGATTAAAAAAAACCAAACACAACATCCTCTTATAGCTTTATTGGCTCAGCAGTTGAGGCGGTATATCTTAAGTTCCAATTCTACACCAAAACCATCAAATCCATTCTAGTAAGCAATGATGTACACACAGTTCCAAACCCCCAAAGCTTTCAATACTCCTGCATGAATGATGTATGCATGAAAATATATTGTCTAATGAGTTTCCTACCTTGTCAATTTTCAGCCCTATGAATCTTAACTCTTTGCAGCACAGTAACAGCTCTGAAAATGCCCCCTTTCTACAGCTCCCTTTAAATAACAAAATGAATCCTCTCCTTGAAAAAGTGCTTTTACCACTAGTTTATTACAGATAAAGGGGACACTAACACTTTATTCTCTCATGTACAGTTGCACAGAACAGGAAAAACAACCATTTGGAGAGAATCACAAACGAACAGACGTATCTTCCTGCTATCCACATTCATGAACAGACACTTTTCTACTTGCTTATCTGTATATTAATTTTTCATTATATTCCTAATTCTACCCATGTACCTAGTACGTGTAAAGTATGAGCATGTCACATGGAATTCTTGATTCCACGTAAGAGTGTATCTGGCCAGAGGACTTCAAATCACAGTATCTGTATGTACTTAATTTCTGTACTTACTAATAGCTATGAAAGCAGACTTGGGAAGAAAACTTCACTCAGCAACTTTCATGGTTTAGTAAAAAGCTTTTCACTCAAGCAACATCAAAGAATTCTGGAACCTTTACTACAATATTTACAGTCATATATGCATAATGGTAATCTGTTAAGACTCTACGCTAAGAGTTTAAGACTGACTGCATGCTTTTACCAAAGTATATTAACCTGTAGCCAGTTTTTTGACTTAGAGATGCTGAACACATTGCTGACAACCCTGTTCCTTGTCATGCTGTTAACAAAAGAATTACAATGTCTTACATATATTTGCCTGCTGTGCTTTTAACCCTCCAGTCAACTCCTAAGCCTTCCATGAGAACTTCATTGATGATATCAACCTCTGACAAGTGAGTACTTAATAAACCTCAAGCTCCATTTAACCAGTTGTTGGAAAAAAGGGACACCCACTTCTGCGCTGACAGAGCATCAGTGAGATATTCCCTATTCTCTCATGACTTTTTGCGTGCTGACCCCTGGGAAATTATTCCACTGGCTGCCTGTCCCCTCACTCAGAACTTTTGCAAAGTTCTGGCACTATGAATTTTCCAGGACCTCTAACAGTTTTATCTGCTTCCTATCCAGTTACGAGCAGAACCAGTGGAGCTGGTGAGAAAACTGCTAAGCCTACCTCTGACAGGGTGCCCCAGGGGCAGACAGGGAAGGCAGCAATGAAACAGGTTGTCTGGAGAGGTCAGAAAACCTCCTATGTTGGAGGGTGTCACAGCTTAGCTAGGAAAACTCATGATTGACCTGATCTAGTGCTAGTGACAGGCCCACTTCAAATGGGAAGTTGAGTTAGATGACCTCCAGAGGTCCATGCTGAAACCCCACCATTTCTATGAGTCTATGAGTAGCTGCTCTAAAGGTTTACCTGTTTGCTGTTGCTTAATGACGGTACCGCAGAATTTAACATTTTGTTAAATTAGAATTTCTGTTTAGTTAGAATTGCAGCCATAAAAGTTAAACCTCTATAAATATGTAAAAGAAAATTTAAACTATGATTAAACTCATGGCTAGTCAAAGCTCCTCCTAAAAAATTAAATACATATTTCTCAAACTCCCCTGAACCTGCTGATTCTTCTTGACAAAACCAAGTGTCTTTTACAAATTGAGGTGTAAACAAATATGTATAAATACCCATGACTTGAATTTTGCCCAGGGAAGAGGAAATGTTTTTTAAAAGTTAATCCTTAAACTCACTGAAGTGTTATAGCGTATTCTATTCGTCTAGAATTAAAAACAAGCAAACCAATCAATCTTTAAAATAAAGGGTTTTTTTGGTTGTTTTCACCTTGTATTTTTCCCACTAAGGTGAAACATGTTTTAGTTTTACCAGGGAGAATGTTTTTAATGTGCACAATTTCTACTCCTTTTAAAATTTGTTTAAAGGTGGATTTGTTTGGGTTTTTAAGAGGATACTCTTACAAATAACAAGTCCAGAGAGACTGCTCCAGGAAGACTGTTCCAGCAAAATAGGGGAAATAATGTATTTCATAACTGTCGGCAGAAGAATATATAGAATTCAAAAAACCTTGAGAACACAAGACTTTACTAACACCTTGACCTATGTCCAAATAAAGAAAAATAAAACTCAGGAGTTGGAGAATTAATGTTTGTTTCCAGTTTAATATTATCCTGTACCATGTGGAAGCTTTTTATTATTTTTCAAGCTTATTTTTAAAATGAACTTACTTACCAGATCTTTGCCATCCTGTGTGATATTCGCATCAAATTCATACCACACTGTGCCAGTATATGAAAACACTTTCAAATAATACTGCAGTATCATTTGACAGCATTTTGCTAATGTGAGGTAGTAAGCCTTACACACAATTCTATAGGCTGACAGTTTAATGCAATGTGCACTGCCAATATGAAACGATACGGAAAAATTGTGGCACCAAAAGAATATACTCAGAGGTGAAGCATCACAATTTCCACAGGCACAGACTGTTTATAAGGTATATTTTATATTACTTTATGATAATACTTCTGTAAAGCCTGAAGGTGATTTCAGCAGCCATCAAACTCCAGACAGTTTTAGCAACTCACAGTCTCTCCTGACGTGTTTTATTCCCAGCTCTAAATCACTATGCCTCCTAGGACACGTGAGAGTAAATT
Source organism: Thinocorus orbignyianus (assembly GCA_013400375.1). Classification (NCBI taxonomy): domain Eukaryota; kingdom Metazoa; phylum Chordata; class Aves; order Ciconiiformes; family Thinocoridae; genus Thinocorus; species Thinocorus orbignyianus. The sequence continues at coordinate 72,128 of VXBW01002694.1, read as the reverse complement.
AATTAACATCACCTCTGTCCTAGCAGCAAACATACCACAGTGTTTTTCATCATGGCTTTAATAGTGAATCCATCGGAGACCAGCTGCTTGGTTTTCTTCACGTGCCCCAGTGGCTCCTGCAGCTGAGGGGACCTGTCACCTGCGGGCTTTGAGGGGCTTGAGCCCGCTTTCTCCACTACCATCTCCCCACCTGCGTCGACAACGGACAACAAGCAAAACACAGACTGGAAAAAAAAGGTG
>VXBW01002694.1:0-71745 GCA_013400375.1 Thinocorus orbignyianus | reverse complement strand
CGCAGGCCGGTACACCGAAAAGCGGGCCGGCCAGAAATTAACAAAAAGTAATTACCGCTGCCACGCTCGCGGCCCCGCAGGCCGGTACACCGAAAACCGGGCCGGCCAGAAATTAGCAAAAAGTAATTAACGAGGGGTGGAGGGAAGAGGCGAGAACTACAATACCCAGAGGGCCTTTTAGCTCCCCATCTCCCCTCCTTCCCCCCTCAGGCGCATGCGCGGTGGGCCGCTCGTGCCGGCCCGCGGCGCCGAGGCCTGCCAGGGGAGCGCTCGAGCAGTGGGTGTTTGCGTGCACGCGCGCGTGCGCCTCTTCTCCTCCTCCCTCCCACCCCCTCGTCGCCGCCATGATAGGTGAGTGAGCGCGCCGGGGTGAGAGTCAGAGAGCCCGGATGTAGATGCCTCCTTCCTGTTCGCCTCTCAGTTGCTGCAGCCATGGGCGGCATCGGCCTTGTAGAGCAGCGTGGGCCGCCCTGGGTTCCCTCCGGCCGCCTTGGGCCGTCCGTCCGCGCCGGGGCCTCGGGCGGGCCGTGGCGCGGCGCCTCGCCTCAGCCCCGCTGCTCCGGGTGGCCGCTGTCACTGCTCCGGCAGGTTGCCTGGCGGCACTCGGGGGTCAAAGTGCCGAGGGGTCAGTGGTCTCCCTTCCTTAGCCCTCTGATGGGGGACTGGCCCAGCGGTCGTCTGCCCAGGGCTTGTGATTGAGATAATTTTAATTTACTTTTTTAATTTTTTTTTTTTTTTTAATTTCCCAGCAGCATATCGGTTGTAAATACTGTTGGGCAAGGTTTATGTGATTTGTGAACTTCTTTGGTCGTGCCTAGTGTATATATGGGTCTGGAATGGCACTTGCTGTTGGTGATCTGAAAAAGAAGCAACTTGGCCCTAGTTGTGTTGGGAGTTTGGCTGTTTGGTCTTTGAGTTGGTTTCTGTAGCTATCTAATGCTGGCGTGATACGTGAATTGGTTGTTTCAGCAGTAGGCTTTCTTCTGCTATTTGTAAGATGAATCTGCATCCTGGGAGTCCCACAAATTGCAGATCCATTTTATAGTCTAATTGCACATTTCATCTCTCCTTTGCTCAGTTTTGTGAATTATGTGAAGTAAAACCCATAAAATGTAGATATGCTTACTGTTCAGTGTAGGTGTCATAGTTACATAAGATCTCATCAAGTTGAAAAGCATGCAGGTTTTTGTCAAAATGTTCATGGTTTTGAATTAAGCATCTCAAAAATGTCCAAGAATCCTATGGGTCTTTAGATATAATACTTTCTTAGAAGTGCATGAATGTGAGTGTTAGGGTTAGCTGTTTCAGCTATGCAAAAACTATAAAGTTAAAAGCAATTATTTGATTGGTATTTTCAGCCTGTATAAACACTTACACAAATAATCTCTTCTTAGTTGTGGAACATTACTGGGCCTTCTTGTGATTTGAACTATTTTATTTTTATGTAGCAGAGAATATTTTAATTTAAAGGCTTGGCTGAAGGAAGGCACAGAGGGTCCACTGTCTTTCATCTTGCAATGTTACATCCTCTGCTGATTTGATGTCTTGCTATAGTATATAAAAGGCATGTGTTCACAGAACTACAGTGTATGGTTTTGAATGCTTTAGAAAGTTGAGTGTACATAAGGGACTGCCCATGTGGTTACAGAGTTGATGCCTGTAGCTTTCATACTGAAATCTAAATGTTTGCTTACTACTCATGAAGATGACATTTATATGACTGAGGAATTATAATTTTATTTTCCCTGTGGCAGATGGAAGTGTTTGTGAATATTGATTATGAAATGTGCATCACAGTTAGCTGCAAAGTTATAAACATACATTTACACAACTTGCAATCTTAAATTATTTAAGCAGCAGTGTTTTGGTTTGGAGGGGGTGGGGCAGAGAGATGGAGAGATGAAAAAACCATCCCCACTCTGAAAATACAAGAATTATTTAAAAAGTATATGATGTGGAGACCTAGTCCAATTTCCTTCTTTCTGAAAAGTCTCCTCTTAACACTTGAAAACTAGAAATACCACAGCAAAATCAGGGGCAGGAGGGGAAGGTTGAACTAATTAATGTAATCTGTGCCCTGTTTCTTCTATCTGAGTGTTTAAAGAATAATCCCAGGAAGTATGTGATTTACAAAAGCAAAATGAAGCTAAACGTTTTACAGTTTTTTATATTTCTGGTAATATTTTATGTCTGTATGAGTTCTTGTGGCAAGGAATTCTACAATCTAATTGTGCAAGATGTGACAAAAAGTTCCTTTAATTGATTTTCAATTTGCTATCTCATGCTGGTTTGTTTTTTTTTTTTTTATGTCCCTTTGTTCATGTGGTATGAAGTAGGGAGAACAAACCTGATTAACATGTTAATACTGTTTGGGTTTTTTTTTTTTTCTTTTTGCTCTCTGTTGGTTTTGTTTGGTTGTTTTTTTTTTTTTTGTCCAGTGAAATAAGTGAATGTTTTTACTCCATCTTTTTCCTAAGTGTTTGACCATGCTCATAGTTCTTCTTTGAACTCCCCCCCCCCATGGAAAATCTTTTAAGATGTTTTGCTAGGGATGATTTTTCCTGTAGCACTTGTCATTCCAGAAGAGGTTAGACAATTGACTTGTATCACTGGCTTTTAATAGTCCTCGTATGATTTCCCATCCTGTTTGTTACAATTTCCTGTTTTGTTATTTCTTGTTGAATGAATGGAGTTTTGTGGAGAAAAATTTGCTTATAAGTGAATTTCTGAGTTCTAGCATCTTACCTGAAAAAAAAAAAAAAAACAACGAACACTAGTATATGCTAATTATGCTAACCTTCAGCAAAAGGTTATTCCTTGAGGGAGATCTTCAAAATATGTGACTGTATTTATTTTTGTCAGTGTGACATCTGCATTTGGAATTTCGTAACAGCAAGTTAATTATGTGACAGTCCATTTGTGTAGGAGTTCCATCGACAAATTTATCTGGAAAGTCCATGGCAGCTGACACATGCATGACATTGCACTGAGTTCATGAGTGCTTCTGGAATTCTTCAGTATATTTTTGTTTATCAAGGTAAAAGGCAAAGGCGGCTGTTTCTTTCATGAAAGCTTTTTGAAGATTGTTCTGTAACATGTGTAACTTTTAAGTGAAGTTACCAGAATGATTCTTCTTTTACTTAGGCATATATTGTTTGGTTTTTTATTGTTTTTTTTTTTAAAGCTACAGTTTGTTGTACTACTTGCTGATGGGGTGTTCAGTTAACTTTAAAACTAAATAAATTTCTTACACAAAAGAAATTTAATTAAATATTACTTGATCTTACTGTTCACTACTCATTCCTGCACTTACACCTGCAAACTAATCTTTCAGTGCAGCAGAGCAGCCATCTGTTCAGGCACACCATGAAGTCAAAAAAGAATCCAGAAGTAGTTTCTTTATAATCTGGGTCAGTTCCCTGAGTTGAGTCACAGTATGGTGACATGAGAGTTAGATGGATGTAACTAAAGGGACATCCCTCAATGCTGTTTTATTGCTTGACCCTTTAAATTTCTGGGTCACGTACAGACTGTGGTGGTGTTTATTGCAGCTGATTGCACCTAAAGGTGAACATACAAGGGAAGTCACAAGCCGCAGTTGAGTTGGCTGAGTTATTTCTTAGCCAATAACACATTAGCAATAATATTACTTTCCTGAAAACCCATTCTTCAATTTTCAATAGGTATCACAGAAAAAATTTAAAACAGAATTTGAAGGAAGATACTGAGGCAGCTTCATGGAATTTTTCAAGGAAATATCCCTCAAAGAACAAAAAACATGGGAGAAGGCCCCAAACTGTTTTAAAAATGTAGGAGATAGTTAACATGAGCACATCAGCATTTCTTAGTGAATGAGATAGGAAGGTGGTAGTAGAGACGGGTTGCAAAGGGCTTTGGCAGTGAAATACGATTCATGCAGCTGTAATGAAGTTAAGGGAGAATGGGAGGCTAGGTGAAAGTTTTAGCTGTCTGAATAACTGGTCACTCCTCTGCGTTGCCTTCTTTTTCAGTGTGTTGGTAATAATTTCTGCATAAATGTTTCCCCCCCCCATTGTTATGAAAAAAACCTTGAGAAAGCAAAATTAGAATAAACCCTTTTAGAACTTCCCTGCATGTATTCAGACTAGAAAATAAAGAGGCCTGCTTAGCAACCAAGTGAAAAGTATATTGGGAATTGTCTGCTTAGATATTATGGTGAACTTATGCTGCAAGACTTTGTTTCTTTCTTGTCATCTTGGTGTTCTATTTCATTTTATGTAATGCTGCAGATAGTTCCACTACTGTATGTACCTTTCACTGGAAGAATAGCTTGAGTTCTAGATCACTGTTACTCTTGCTTCATGAACATATGGAATAATCTTTCCCGTGGTTAATTTGATTAAACAAAGCCTAAATTTCAGAGTGTCAAAGGCTGTTCGCATTTCATATGCATGACCTGTTTTGCTGGTGTTGTTTTGAGCCATTTTTCCTTACTAGTGCAGCTGTTTTGCACTGTATGTACAGAACTGCATCATGAAACACTGTGCGTTTTACTGGATATATATTTTATTCATTTTTTTCCTACGCGATGCTTTGTTATGACTTTACCGGCAATATTTTTAAAAGTTAGTATCATATGAAATAGGTTCTCTTCAAAAGACATCTGGTTTCTGTTAGATACATGTTGATATTCTGGATTTCTTTGTTTCCTTGATAAGGGATGGGAAGCCTTTTTGCTTGGATTTCGTTTCAAAAGAAAAGTAACAAGGGGGGAGGAAAGAGGCTTTTTGTTTTTTGGGTGTGTTTTGGTTGGTCAGGTATTTTGGGGTTGGTTTGTTGGGTTTTTTTTTTCTTTTTTTTTTTTTTTTCTTTATTAACCACCACAAAATAACAGTGTTGTAATATCAAGACACATTACAGACTAATTAAGCAGCAGCTAAGGATGTTCCAATGCAATTTTATGAGGCTTTCAGGTAGAGATCTGGCAGTTTCTTAAAAATATTTTCCATTGCCAAAATCCCCATCCTTATCTTTATCATCTGGTTACCTAGTGATCTAGTGAGTGGATATATATGTATGTGTGTTAATTTAAGATCTGACTGTATTGTGCTAAATTCTTGTTGTGACAGAGTTGTGTAACTTCTGATTTAACCGATTCATTCATTAAAAGATTTTGCTACCATTTCTTTTTCCCTTCTTCTCCCTCCCGTGCTCTGCTACCATCTGTGTGAGATAGATAGAAAAATGGTACTAAATAATTTGAGTAGGGTGCTTTTTGATATGTTCAGTCCTTCTTGGGCATCTTCCCCCTCAGTTGTTGCAGAGTATGCTTAGTTCCTCCTAACGTTGGGAACATATCCAGAGTTGACAAAGGATTTCACAGTCCTTTGGACAAAGGCATTATAAAGGAGAAGATTATATTTAAAGTCTTATCTTCTTTTCCTGAGTCACAGAGAAAGATAAACCTGAAACAACTTTTGCAGTGGGAAGGATAAATTCTTGCATATGTATTGTGTAAATATAGTATCCGTTGTCAAAGCATTTGGTCCCACCTATCTGTGAGATAAGAATGAAGTTGTGAATTTCAAATTCCACTTATTCACAGAAACAATTAGGAAAAGGCCTATACTAAAGAAACCCCATTTATTTTGAAACACGTAACAGCAAATGTAACTGCCAAAGTAATGTATGTGTCCTTTATAAATACTGGGAAAGCCAAAGATGTTATTGGATGCTGTTTTGGTAACATTGCCTCAAGAGTTGGAGTAGCTTTCTTAATTGAAAATACATGTATCTCCATTTAGTGAAATAAATAAATTGGGCCAGCGTACACTGTAGCATGGAGCTGTCAGCTGTGGGCAAGCCACAGCAGGAAGTGATACTGAGTGTAGTGCTGGTTTTTCAAGTTATTATATTTAGTGGAAGCCCATGGTAGAATAAAACCATGAGTGGAGACTTTATTACTTTACCAAACAGGTTTATGTAAAAGGCACAATTAATTCCTTTCAATCAATTTTATTATTTAATGTTTTTGTTTTGTTTTATTTTTTAATTTTGATGTACTGGGTGTTGTTGGACTGAAAATTGACTTCTAACACAGAATGTACCTAGTGATGTATGAAGTCTTTCATTAAAAGAAGGAAAAATGAAATTGTTAGAAATACACAGCTATATACCCAGAATTCACAGAATGCTGCTACAAAGGTTGGTTTGGAGATAATTAGCAGGCAAGTTTAATTATATAATTGTCAGTTATTTCACAATACATGATTTCTTCCTTCTGAACTACAGTGTGTGGAGTCCTGCAAATGTTTGCATTTTATGAGGACTGACTTAATAAACATTAAGTAGCTAAATTTTAGTGTGTTAAATTGTGTTCTTGAAAAATTGTTAAAATACAGATTTTAAATTTCCGAATGTTGTATCTTAGGCCTCTCCCAGTCTCTTTGGATTTTTATTAGTGCAGAAGGGTGGGAAGGATGGATGACCTACCAAAATAAGGATAAAAATCTATCACATTTATCTGATGTAGAAAAATCTATCAGTACCATCTTGTCTACTCTATCCCCGAGGCTGTGAAGAAAGAATTAGTTCATTGCTGTGCGCTTTTTGAGGCAGACTGAAACCTACCTGACTGTGCTAAACCAGTTTTTAAGCAGTAACGCTTATGTTGCATTACTTTTCTCAATAAGCATGTTCACACCTACATTATTGTTAGATCCAGGAAAAAGTGTAGTGTGAAAGCTGTTCTTTGAGGCATATGAAAATAACTGAGACATTTACGACATTATTACAAAGTCTCTGTTAAATGATTCCTCTTGTCTCTTGTTATTTTAAGTTCTGAAGCCACTAGTCAAATTCAGGTTGAGCAATCTTAAGGGTAGAAATTAATGAACAATTAATCATGAGATTGGCTTTTATTTTGTGCCCTTGAGAAAGTTGTACAGGGGTAGCTGACGTTTGTGCTGGTAAACATGCTTCTCTTAAGAAGGTGGTCTGGTTAATGAATTCTTATGAGTTCAACCAAAAGTTGCAGTTCATAACTCACAATTATGATGCATTAAGTACTCAGTAGTTTTATGTAGGACATTTCAGTGATGTTTTCTTACCGTGCCTACATGTCTATCATGAGTAAGCCACAAAATCTTCAGCAGTTCTTTCTAAATATATTCCAATCCCTTCCAAAAGAAGTGGCATTATAAATTATATGCTTCAGAGAAATTAACTACAATAACTATTTTCCTGCTTAGTTATTGCTAAGCAAAAACTCTTTCTTGGACTTTATAACCATTCAAGGTCATCAACAGAAGTTAACACCTCTCTTTCATGCTAACCATCCCAATGGACGAAAAGTGTTTAAATCCTAACTTGAAAACTATTTTAAAGCTTTCATCCTATGTGATGACTTCTAAAATTATGAAATTGTATGCCATTATTTTCTACTCCATTTATCTTTAGAGGGGGAAGACAATGATGACAGCACACACACATCTAAAAAGAATGATTGGCTATTGCCCATTTAGTATCTCCAAAATAAATTACCTGGATCCTGTGTACAGTTTTTTAACCTCTGAGCTTTATTCCTGTTATGATTGCTAAGGAATACTGTTGATTTTTCACACTTGGCTGGTTTGAGCTAAATTGAAATGATGAAAGGAAGCTGCTTATCAAATGAACGTTCTCAAGGAGTGCCTTGCCATTAATGTCTTCCCTTTTCAATTCTGATTTTGGAAATCTAACCAATGAGATTGCGTGTTTATTTTCTGTGTATGTCAAAAGTTGTTTTGTTATGTATTATTTGTCCCTGTAGCATAGAACTTCTGGTAAGAAAACAACTATTTTTACGTGTTTTGCTTTATTCCATGGTTTTGGAAATTCTTTTGACATTCTCTTATGATTTGAGGTCACAGTTCGTCTTTGCCTGCAAGCTCTAAGCCTAAACCCTGCTACTGAGAGTGCATACAATCCTGATGTGAGTGTATGAAAGAAAAGCATTTCAAAGTTTATTTGATTTATTGTTTAAGAGTTTCAGAAGCTGGTAAAGATGAATGAAGACACTAATTGAGGAAAGAGCTCGTCATTCCATGGCGGTTAAAAGGACAGCAAGGTTATAATATATTAATGTGTAGGAAATGAAAGCACAGCTTTCTAGAGTGCAGTTGCCATCAAAAAGTGTTGATGGTGCTGTGTTCTTGGTGAAGGTGGTATGAACAATACATTTGTGATCACGAGAGTCAGACATCCTTGTTAGCTTTAGCTTATCTGTGAAAACTTACTTATGTGATTAAAATTGTCTGAAATTATTTTGGTGTACTACATAAAACAGTAAATATGATGTAAGCCTAAGATGGCATCTAAGCTTGCTTATGAAATAAATTAATTTAAATCTGTGTATTGCTTGTGATGTATCATATCTACAGACAAAAAAACAAACTTACCTTTCCAGAAGCAGGATATGCTTGGTTTTGCTCATCTCTGTTGAGGTGACCAATATAAGTGGTGTGTGTTAAAAATGTAAGGTTCTTATGTACGATGATGTAGTTCCACTGCTTCCTTTTCTTTGTTTTTCTGGGATTTTACTTTTTGTGATGCTGTTCTCTATATCTTTTGTTTAGCATTTCTTAAATGCTTTGCTCAGTGCTGAGTTTCCCCTCTTAGCTCATTGGCTTGTTTTTTTTCCCCTAGTAAATGTAGACAATAGAACTGTTTTGTGTCAGGTCTAATGTATCAGATTTAATAACTTTCAGTGTATAGAGCTAAGGATATTTAGTTAACTTCCAAAGAGTAAGAATCACAAGAAGCTAAAATATCTGGGCTCTTCGAGATTACTGTGTGAACTACTTCTCAAAGGCACCCTTTCAATCAGTGGAAACATGAGCAGTCATTAAATTTTTTTCTTGAAAATTCAAGGAACAATGTTTAGCTGCTTTCTGTCTTAATAATTTCATGTGGTTTTTTTTTTTTCCTTTTTTAAATATGCCAGTCGTGTAACTTTCTGGTAATGCGTTTTGAGGTAATAGAAAATATTTTCCATTTTCATCTTTGGTGCTAAATAAAGGGATTGTGGATGATGGAAACAAAAGTAGTTCATATTTGACATCATATTACGTCTCTGGCATATGGTTCTTCTTTCAATTCTAATTTTTTTTGATGAGCCGGAATATTTTTGGTACATTTATGTTTGCATTTCTTCCCTTTTTTGATACACTGTCCTCTGTGGAATACTCTCAGTGGAAACATATGTTCAGAACTTCAAAGTAATTACACTATTACTAAAAGCTTCATAATCAGATTACTGAAACTAAATGTTGAAAAAAAAATAATTGATTTTTCCTTTATCCAATCATATCCATTTCATTCTAGTCTGCTCTCTGACTGATTAAAGAAACATGGCAGAACAAAGTCAAAGACTGTTTAGAATGTCTAAGTCTGGTAAAGACCAGCTCCTGAAGAAACAAAGGGAGCTTAGGGCAGTTTTCAGTCTGAGAGAGCAAGATAAAAAGAAATAAATGTATATACTGCCTATTTTAACAGCAAAATTCTAGTGATGTATACCTCTACTTGTGAAACTGGATGGGGATAACTGAAGCACAAGCTTGTCTGTATGATAATTGACCTTCTTCCTCAGAAGTAATAGGCTCAGTATGTATCTAAGCTTTGCTTTTTACAAAATATTGTCTTTATTACCTTTTTTCTTCCTGTAAGAATAAATGTTCTGTGATCAAGTACTTGTAGCCTGTGTTGAAAAAGCTGTTTATTTCTGGGAATAGTTTTCAGGGTCCATAGTCTTAAGATACTGATTTAAAAATTATTAAAAACGAAAAAAAAAAGGAAAACAAACCATTCATTTTATTCTAGCACAGTCAGAACACAAGAATTCAAAGTTTCTTGTTCACGTTTACAAGATGTCAAGTACAATAACTATACCTAATCTTCTTTCTTCTTTATCTTTTGTAGCTTATCTGAAAAATATGATGTCTTGTCCACATTCTTATAACGGTCTTGAATAAAAAGGTTGTGTCTGTTATGGTATTACCAGGCCCTGGATGGAGCAGTCTGTTGACATGGTACATGTTTTATTCCTTCAAGCTGTATTAAGGTACATGCTGACCTTTGAGTTGATTATTTTGACATACTTGCTTCACATAATTTTAGGATATTTTGTTGATACCAACTCTGCTACTGTAAGAGGTCTAGTTTTAGCCTGGTCTGTGCTTTATGTAAGCAGATAGAGTCCTGAGACAAATTCTGAAATGTTTTAAATTTTTAAATTTTCTGGAGTTTTTATTTTTCATAGTTTGCTTCTCATTCTGCTTGCCTTCATACACAATAAAATAGCGGATGAAACTGAAAAGTTTCTTCTACAGTACTTTTCATGATTTCCATTAGAATTATCTTGTTGGAAGCAAATATCCCATCTGGTTTACTCCTTAACACAGCAAAACTCCTTAGTGAGCTGTGTGGCAGAGCCTGGCTGAATTCCATACAATGAGGCTCTTGGCCCTAAGCAAGATGAGCACAATCTGTTTCCCATACTACTAATAAAGGAGAAGTAAAGTTTCTTCATTTGCTTTTTTGTTGCATAATGTTTATACTTTATGCCTCCCTTTCTCAGAATAGCTGCTTTCCTGCTGTTCTCCATTCTTTCTTTTTCAGTACAGGTAAAATGAAAATGCATTACAGCCTTATAGAAGTACCAAGTACTGCTCTGAAACAACTTTAAAACTCAAATTTTTAAAGTATAATGCAACGCTTTGGCCACATCAGTCTCATTAAACATCTGAAGCTTCAGGGAGGCACTTCAAGAGCCATTTCTGTTGCCTTACGTGTCCTGCAAATAAACACAAGACTTGAGTAAGCTATATTAAAATCAATGGGATCAGCTCTGTGACTCCCAGCACTGCTCTGAAAGTTTACCTGTGTTGTCTGAATTCAGTGAACTGCTGTAATCCGCAACTTTATTCCCTGTTTGTACCTGAGAATTAGTGGGAATTATATATACTTAACAGAAATTGATTTTACTGTGGTGTGCATGCATCTCTGCTTAGGTGCTATGAAACTGCACCTCTGAATTCATCTGTGGATTAAATTTACCTTTTTTTTTGTTATTAAAACTATTCAAATAAATTTAAAAAGTAACCATCAGATACTTTAAAATTGTGTTTAGCAACATGCAGTTAATCTAACGTTATTTCAAATCCTGAACACCTGCTGTGTGTTCATATACTTACCCTTTTGCAGAGATTTTTAGTTCTTAGCCAGGTAGCGTACTGACTGAAGGATACATAACTTCCATTAAAGTGAGCAGGCTGTTTTGTGACACCAGCTTTGCAAATGTTCATCATAATACGCTCCACTTCTGAAAGCCTGGAAATTTTCTTAATTTCGTCTGCTTTTTGCAATGGTTCCAACATGTTTTCCAATCCTGATTTTTCATTATTAAGAAATTGGCATTTTTGTTTCATGCCATTAAAATTGAAAAAATCGAGTACTCATTATGGGTATTAGGGGACCTATTGCTGTAATTGTGGTAAGGAGCTAAGACATCTTTGCGTATCACTATGTGGAATGAGTATTCAGTATCAATTCCCATTTAATTTCAAATGGGTTATTTTAGAACTGTTCATATAATCAGTTCCATCCTGAACTAAGAGAAAGCAGACAGCCAGCTGTAAACCAATTTAGGATGCGATTGCCACACAAAAAATCAGATAGTTGATTTCATGTGAATAGAGCTTTTGAAATCTTATTTCAGTTCTAGACATGAATAGAATTAGGCAGCCCTTTGAGTACAAAGGACTGTGTGCACAGGGAAAATTTTGATTTACTTTGCCATTTGTGCAAACAGAGGGGCTGAGATATAAAATCAAGAATGTTTGTTTTCATTTTACGTTTTATCTATGTGAAACTGTTGTGCATATCTACTTGCTGCATGTCATTACTAGAGAATTGGACTGTAATGTAACAGTGATGACATAGTCAAATAAGACTACAGAGATTTCTTCCGAAGGAAAGCTTGGGTCATTTTTATTGTTTCCTAGCTGGATTTAGACATCCACTATCTTAGGAGAAATAAGTGACTTTTTGAGAAGGTTTGTAAACTATTTTTCCCATAAGTCATTAATGAAACTCTGTTTTTGGGGAAGAACGACCATCCTGGGCTAATACATTTCTGAACAGGGAGTGTAAAGAAACAGCAGGTTACTGTGTAGCTGATAAAAAATCAGTACTTGAAAGTCTGACCTTCCTTGTTTTCTCCAACATAATCACAACTGTTTAATGTAAAATTTGCCTTTACAAGTATGTAAATAATGTCTAGGGAATGATGGTACAGGCAGTAAAGACTCTCTTTTCTATATGTCAAACAGCGGTAAAACACTTAGTCCTGCATACCTATAAGGCTTTGCCCTTTTTTGACTTTACCTGTGCTGGACACTGACTGCAAGTTAGAGCAGGCCACTCACTCATACCTTATTTTTTAATGCCAGTTCTTCACGTTCTGTAACTATGTCTCAAAAATGTCACATCCAAGCATTTGAAAATTACAGTGATAGATGAGGAAGGCCATAGTAAAGCCTATTTAAGCCTATAGGTGGAGATGATTGAGGGTTGGTCAGTTCTCCCAAGTAACAGGACAAGAGGAAGTGGCCTCAAGTTGCACCAGGGGAGGCTTAGACTGGATATGAAGGAAAATTTCTGAACTGAAAAGGTTATCAAGAATTGGAACAAGCTGTCCAGGGAAGTGGTTGAGTCACCATCCCTGGAGATATTTAAAGGATGTGTAGATGTGGTACTAAAGGACATGGTTTAACAGTAACTTGGCAGTGCTAGGTTAACACTGGGGCTTGATGATTATAAAGGTCTCTTCCAACCAAAGCGATTTTATGAAACTGCTTCTTGGTGAAAAGGAAGAGGGAAGAATTTTTATTCTGTAAGTGCTGCTGCTGAAGATACGGGATTCTCCTGGTCTGTACTTCTGTGTGGTGGAGTATGAAGAACTTTAAAAGGAGAGTTACACCTTTTAACCTCCTCTTGGCTGGAGGTGGTGACCTGTTTATCCTTCTGGGTGCTTTCCAGCTTTCCCCTCAATTGCAACCAGTCATACCATTTTAATAGTGCTATTATACAGAAAAATTAACTTTCCCATTCCTGCATTTTCCTATTTACAGCACCATTCCCTGGGCTGTTTGGCCATTGTGGCTGTTCTTTCTCCGTATTTGAATGAAGTGTGTGAGTTTGAGGTCCATGTGGAAGCTTACCAGGATCTAGCACTTCACTAAAAATTAGCACTCTTGAGTTCTCAAGGGTGTTTATCTATGAGACATTTATACAAGCAATGGCTCTGTCATCCTTTTGTGGCAGCACAGGAGCATAGCTTTTTGTGAGAATAACCTCATATGAATATATTAATCAGTTTAACTTGTGCATAGCAGGCTGACTCAGTTTTGCTTTTGAACCTAATGGCACTTGCAGTTCTGCATTTTGCTATTTGTGAAGTCTGGCTTTTTTCTAAACGTCTCAAGTTCACAAGTTTTAAATTATTTCTGAAACTCAAATAGATGATCAAGAGTGTGCAGTGTCTTATGCTGTATGAAGGACCTGCAGTATTGATTACAAGTACTGGGGAATTTGTCTGTTTCTTGAACTGTTGTAGGTAAAAATTTCTCAATAAGTATTTCAGCAATATGTGCTTCTGAAATTCAGTATTTTAAGTTATTAGGTAGAAGTTTAAAAGCATCTTTGCCATTTTTGTTTAAGGCTCTTGTTTCTTAGAGAAATAAATGTGTGTGAGTACAACACCCTTGAGAAATGACAAGTGATACTGATTAGTAGTATGCTCAATATTTGTTGTTGTTGTTTTTTTCATTCCTATCTACAGGTGTGTGCAAGATAAGAGATTATTGACTGTTCTAGGTGTTTTCCTTCAAAGCCCAGGAGATAAGCACTGTACCAAAAGAACAAAAAAAAGTGATCAAATCTCAGTGACAAGTAATTGTATTAAACTGTCTTCAATATTTGGCCCCATAAATAGGAGCACACATAGACATGGGTTCTCATAAAGCTGACAGTTCTTTTCATCTTTTGGATTAGGCTTTTGTCCTAGCCAGCTGTGTCCAGGGACATCTCTTTTCATTTCTGTCTTAATATCTGTGTAGAAGATAGCATAAAGCCCACATTAAGTAACATTATTGTTCATTTAAGTTATATCCAATTTTAGTGTAGTAGCAGACTAAAAAAAATGTATTTGTGGGCAGGAAAGGTAGTTAAAACACTATTACCTCTTACTGCTTAAAAGAATCAAACATGGATTTCTGATTTTCACATGACTAAAATTTTTTTGTGCATAGGTCATTATTTTACTCAAAGAGCAGACTGCTTTTGAAGGGGACTTGCTTTCCTTCTACACCAGAATTGACTAACTCTGTAAGCATAAGTATTTTTTCTTCTGTGGTGTTTTACTAATGCATCAAAGCAAATTTTGCTTCGTTGACTAAATGACAAAAATGTAGTTTGGGTGTCTAATCCCTACCTCAATATGCTTATAGTGAAAGCCATTTTTTTTCTGAATCTGTCCATCTAGTTACTGAGTGTCGTGTGCGTTGCAGTCAAATGTGTTAGTAATACAGGATGTAATTCTGTATGAACCATCTATTCTGTGACCATGAAGAATGAAGTCTTGTGTTCTTTATGTATATGTGGTAATTGGTGTTGATTGTAACTGCTTCAGTAGTAGGTATTTTTTACTATAGTAAAAAATGTTCCAATTCCAATTTGTAATATTTTTACATCATAGGTATGTTTAATGGGAGAGACTTTGTTTAGTCCTTAATTGAAGTGAAATATTCTTGTTAATGAGGTCTGTTTCAGAGTAATGAGAGCATGAATACCTTTGCACTATAGCTAAATGCGTGGAAATTTGACACTTCAGGTCTGTAGATGAGCTAAATTTCAGTAGAGAGAGGGAATTTCGTTGTTTTCAACGATCTGTTAAATTAATATAAACTTTTAGAAAGGGGTGTAGAATGCTGGATTTAGCCTGAAAATTTTAAGAATTTAAATTCTTCAGGACTTTCAGTGTCCCTGAGTTCATGGTAGGCTTCTTCTCATTTTGATGATAACACTGTTTATTTGACTTTCCCTGTTTAAGTTATTTCAATAAGAATAATGCCTGAGGTGTGATGCCCCTGTAGTGAACTAAGGAAGTTGCCATGAATTATTAATAACAAACTGAGTTTAATGTGGTTTTATAGCCCCTGGAGGAGTTGGAATAGTGTATTCTCTAAAACCATTCAGTTCACCTGATCTTGACAAATTGGAAGCATCAAAAACATACTCCTGCTTGTTAACACTAAAGGGGAGAAAAGGTGACTTGGGAATGCATCTGTATTTAGCCTTCTTGCAGAATTTGAAAAGGATGATGGTGAACAGTGTTCCATAAATAACTGTTGCCTATCCTTGTGCTTTAAAGCAGTTGGCTAATGCTTTTCTGTGAAGTTAACCTTTATAGTTTCATTTCTGTTTCACTGAAAAAGAAAATGGCAAGTTTGTGATATTGCATCTATTGTTCATGCTGATAATATGCTACAAGTTAAAAATGTTCTCAGTAGCAATAGAGATGTAGCAATTATATTAAAATTAATATAATTAAAATGAAAATTATAAATGTAGCAATTATTTTTGAAAACAGCATTGTCTTAATAGTAAGACAGTAAGTTTTGAAGTGCCTGAGTAGCATTAAACAAAATGTGTTGTCACTTTTCCATGTGAAAAATACCTCTGTAGATGAGGAATTGTACTCAGTGATACAGTTTGTAATTGTTAAACTAAGCCAAGAGTTGTTGCATACATCTGTTTGTGATATGAAGGGTTATCAAGCTCCAATAGGGGTAGGTTTAGACTGAACATTAGGAAAGAATTCACGGAAAGAGTGATCAGGCATTGGAATAGGCTGCCTAGGGGGGTGGTTGAGTCACCATCCCTGGACGTGTTTAAGAGTTGTTGAGGTGTGGTGTTGGGGGATATGGTGTAGGGGAGAACTTTGTAGAGTGGGGTTAATGGTTGAACTTGATGATCCCAAGGGTCTCTTCCAACGTAGATGATTCTGTGATTCTATCATATTTCAGGTTGACTTGACGTTACTTACAGGCCTGATTTCCTAGAGTGAAACTTTGTTCCACTTTTATGTGATGGGGAATATTATCCTAGTAAAGGCAGTTTTGATAATTTAGTCTTTGTATAAATAAATCCCATTCAGCAACTGGTAGCTAACTAGAGTTAACACTAGTTTTGTTTTTCCAATATTACTAGTTAGATGATAGGAGAACATAATTTAAGAAACCTAATGCCCGTTAGGAGTTATTTCCCTGTTGTAGCAGAAAGCTGTGCTATGTAAGCTTCAGCTGGTTAGATTATTTGAAAACTGAGATTTCAGTTAAAACAGTAAAAATGGGTTTGGAGACATGTTAGACTGAACTACAGTAGTTGTAGTGCTTGCACACATTCTGCTGCCCTCCTAAGGAGGCTGGTAGCATCTGACCGAAGGTGAGGTATGAAGAAACGGGCAGTAATATCTCAGATATCCCATGTAAGTTTTATGGGACTAGTCTTAAAAGTATTTATCTGAGATAGGGCAGGAGAGAGGGAATTGGCCAGCTAGAGAATCCGTTGGATTGTGGATTTTGTTTCCTTATTCCTTATGTAACTACTAGTTTAAGAGTAGGTCTTTATTTGGTCATACTTACTTTCATTATATGGTTTTCTATGTGTGTAGAATGGCACCTTTTTTTTTGTCATATGTTTCACAGTCAATAGATTTCCAAAGAACCTTAAAATTAAATGTGTTTGCTGAATGTTTCCTTATGCCAACAGGCTGAAAAACAACTTCTAATCATAATTTGTACACTTTCAAATCCAGCTAGCAGATTGACATACCTGTTTGCTTTTTTTGGTAGTCATGTTGATTCCAGTGAGAGAAATGCTGGAACTATTCCTATATAAACTGCTGTTAGAAGTTCAAAAAAGATGAATAATGTTGAAAATTCTCATTTAATAGCAATAGTATTTGGTATAAGAGTATACCGAAACCAAATATTAAATTAAAGTTAGCTATCTTTGTAGGCTAATATTGTAACATAGCAGCGCTTAAAGGCAAGTTTTAAATTTGGTGTTTCCTTTTCAGAAAAATCACTGCTGGTATTGAGTCATGGGTTTCTAACGAAGAAAATTCACAACTGCTTATTAGCTCTGTGTTGTTGTGAGGAAGGAATGGAATTGCATGTTTGAACAGTCACGTTCGCTATCTGGAGAGTGAATTAGGTCATACCTTATCTCTTTGCTGAAATAAACCTGTTACAATCTCAGAGTCTGGTCCTAGAGAATCTAAAGCAAGACACTGAGGTCAAAGAAGTTGGTGTACTTCAGCAAACAAAATCAGTCTTTTGTAGCATTTGTAATGTGTCAGTAAAATACAGCCTACTTATTTGAAACAATCTATTAATTTAGAATTGATTGGAGCAGCTTCATATAATGATGAGGGTAAATCAAGAAGATTAAATGGAATCTGCAGTGTGAAATATATTAGCAAGTATAAGCTGCAGGACATGTTACAACAGATGACACTTCTTCATAAAACAACGTGCATATAGATAAATCTCTTTAATTAAATTTCCTTATTTATGTTGAGTTGTATAGTAAGAGTATCTCTAACTGTAAATTAATTTTTGATTGAGATCTGAATCATTTAAACAGTTACCTGCTCTTGCAGAGGTGTTTTATCATGATAGTAAAGTAAATGAAGAAAAAACTTTTTTTTTAAATTAATTAATTTGGATGTATTAATATTTGTATAATGTTAAAGTACACTTCGAAATCGATGTTAAAAATTTTGTCCTTTTTTACTCATTACGGTTACAAGTAGATGTTAAGCATCTTATGTCTTTTAAGGTTGTCAAATAAATTCTCCTACTTTGAGTTTTAGATGGATTGTAGTAAATGATCTCTTCAGTAGTACTTAATAGTGAGATTATGCCCTTAATTTACTTTTAGTCTAATTTACTAACTTTTCTAAACCTTTTGTGAAATTATTCCTTGAACATTTATGCAGTTTCCAAAATATACAGATATTTCAGAAAGTTTTTTTTATTGTATTTTTCTAATTATGTTAATATTACATAAAGATATTTTTAACATTACACATTTGTGAGTGTAGACTGAGTATTACTACAGCATCATGATCAAGCATTCCAAGTGTAAGGCAATACTGGAATTAAGATTTGTGTGCTGTGTACATTTTGATGTTATGTATGGTATGGTAATTGTATAACAGATATAAAGATCTATAGTTTTTAGTATATATATTGCATTTAAAAATTTTCATTGCATGCTCAAATTTCTGATAAAATACTGTCTTCCCTTGATAACTTTACCCTATATTTTCAGACTTCTTCATTATGTAGTATTCTGTCACGCACTTGTGCTCTGATAAGATCATGTTTGGAAATAAGTTCGTATAGGAAGATTTCGTAAGAGATGGGAAAGACTGGAACTAAACATGCTGTTTTATGCAGTCAATTTCAGTTTTAATTATAGTGCAAAGTAGTGCTTTCTAATTTTTTTGTTTGTTTGTTTAGATAGCAATTTTTATTCTGGCCTAAACTGATTAGCAATCAAAACTAGTTGTGTAAGAGATGTGAAGTTAGTTAAAAAGTACCTATCTACATCCTAAAAGAAAAATGGCCACATTAGCATCTTAGCAGTAACCTTATTGGCAGTATTGGCAAAGTGATGATTAGAATGCATCACCTTCTTAATTCTTAGTTTGTTTGGGGTAGCTACTAGTACTTAAAGCAATTAGTGGAGATTTAGTTGTAATGAATCAAACTCTTCCCTTCTAAACTTAGTAAATCTTCTTGTTAACTCTCATTAGTTCCTAAAAAACAGTAGACTCTAAGCGAGTGCTCATCCGGCTTCATGATAGAAATTCCTGGCTGAACATGGGTGGAATGCAAACACTTACATCAGCAAAGACCCCAAATTGTCATTTTTCAAATAATTTTTGAGAGGTAATAGTTAATTATTAGGAACACACACACACATGCTACAGCAGACAATTCTGTATAAAAAGATTAGAAGACAGACAAAAATGCAATTTAGTATTTTTTGAAAATTAACTAATTAGGAGACTTGATTTTGGAAGTTCTGGTAACAGGGTCTAAACTCTAGCAAATGGCAGTGCCAGAGTGGAGAAGATTATTTGAATTCTCAGTCTTTTGGTTTCTTCTTGAAGAAAATGCGCTATTACGAAGTGGTGGAATTGGTATGTCGCAACTAAAAATATAGGCAATCTTTTCTTGCTTCCTTCTTGTTTTGCTTGATCTCTTTTCTTCACCCGTTCTTCTCATCACTGTGAATCTACAGCAAGGAGAGGAAATGGCCAGCAAATGAAATAAATATGGCAAAATATTAAGCCAATATTGCCTCAGTCACATTTATTCCAAACATCAAATGCTAATTTCTTCCCACATTTCAAATTTATGATTAGATCAGGAAATGGCTGAATAAATTATTTAATATAACAAATCTTTTACTGGACAGATAGGTGAAATGAAATGTACTCAGCAGTGATTTTAATTTAAAGACTTTTTTTCTAAGGAGAAACTTTGGTAAGGTAGTAACATTCATACATTGCATCCTTATGTACTTCCGCACGTGTAAGGAGTAACACTTGGATTTGAGCTTGTACTAGATTTTGCAACATATAAAAAACAGCGTAAGTACCAAATAAATAATTGCTCCTAATTCTCGTTTATGTGCAGGTACTTTATTTATCAATGCAAAGGTCCCTTAAAATAAGCATAAATATATTTACTCTGATTTTGAGGGTAAAAAATAGAATTAAGTAACAGTTTACAGCATGTGACACACTGGTTACCGTGTTGCTTTCACCATGATATTGGTTAGCAAAATTTAAATAGCTCTCCAGTTCTTAATTATAAGTTAGTTTACACATGTTAATTTATGCTTTTCTTAATAAGGACATTTAGCAGTGTCAGTAGCTGATGATTTAGGATGACTAAGCATTTGTATTAGTTGTTTTGGCCCTCTGTACAGTCAGGTTGCAGTTTCACATAATTTAAGATGGGTAGGCAAAACTAAAGAAAGCTAAGTCATCTCTTCCAGCCCCTTTCGTGTGCCAGTACTTTTGCTTGTCTCTGGTGTTGAGCTGATTCAGAAAGCTAAATTGACAGAAAGTATTTGTGTTTTCCTCTTTGTGCTAGTTGTTGCCACTTTAGCTGCCCTGAACTGGCTTCCGGAGAGACCAGGTGAGTACCAGGAGATGGGTGCAAGCAAAGTGAAGCAAGTGCAGAGGAGGGACACTTCTGGGAGCTACTCTGAAACTCTGGCTTGTGTGTATGGCTAAGGGCTATGAATAGGACACATTATTCATGGTTACAGCTGACTTTTGCTTTCTACAGATACTTAGCATCTGTACAAGAATTTTAGTTGAATACGAAACTGGTCACCTGTAGAGGCATTGGAGTAGCTTTTTGAGGGTCTGTTTTAGACACTTAGATTTCCTTCACATGTATAAGTAGTTTAAAGCTCGCTTAGCAGCTTTTAAAAGCAGATGTGTTAAGCGATGTTAGAGTATTCCTCTTTGTGCATGAATTAACTCATCTTGTCTGCTTTGTGATCTGATGATGCTCATTGAAGGCAATGGCAAAGCTCCAGCTGACTGCCCAAGGATCTGAATGAATCCCTTTGTCATGGTATGGAGTTATGGCTCCTGGGCATGCCTGTGGTTAATATAGAAGCAGATTTGGATTCCAGATGCTTTGTAAACTTGCTCCTGAAAAAGACTTTGTGCATAAATACTGTATGCGATATTGACTTAAGTTCTTAGTGTTTTGCTGGTCAGGGACTAACTGTTTTAGGCATACGCTGTAGTACTCACTGATCTGATACTCACTGTTCTGTGCCCTCTGTTTCCTAAAGACCTACTGAACCCTAGAGTTCCAAAGCATTTCCATAGAGTCATTCTTTCAAGCACAATAGAACTATTCCTGAAAGTGTTAAAGCTTATCTCACTTGTCAGAGCTTTACTGGGAGATATTTCAAAACCAAAGAAGAATTTCTGTGCAATTCCCAGTACTAGATGCAGTTAGCACTGTATCCACCTACACCTACAGAGAATAGCGGGTGTAAAATAAGTAGTAAATTAAGAGAAATACACTTGATGGAAATAGAACAGTTAAGAATAATTCCTGAATTTTGCTGTTGCTTTGTTGATTCATATGCTGTTTAACTTACTAGATTTTTATCTTTAATATTTTTTATTTTTTTAATCTCCTGAGGTTTTTTTAGAAGGGCTATTAAAAGCCTGCCAGAGGATTGAACGAATGTCCAGCATAAGTCCTGAGAAGATGGTCAAATGCCAACAGTCTGATGCTTCAGATGCTTATGCAGTTATTAAATATTTATTTAAAAGCCCTACAGATTTTAACGATTTTAATTAAATGATTGAATTTTAAACTACTTCTTTGGGTTTCTTTGCTTTAACCCTCAGTGTTGGTTCTCATAGTAGGAAACTTTCCATTTGTACTCAGGGTAAAAGGAAGCCCTGTGGCTTTATTTCCATCTTGTTCTACCTTCTTTCCAGGTATTTCTTATCCAAAGCACCTCATGGATTATGTGACTCATACAAAAATTGTATCTCTGTAGCCTTCTTCCCTTTTCATTCAGTTTATAACTCAATATAAAATTAAGTCCGTTTTGTTGCTTTTCTTTCACATCAGTGATTACTGGGTTTTTCTGCATTTTGCACCTGAATTCTAAACTAATAAATATGTTCATGTTAGAAAGTTTTACCAGAGTTCCTTACTAACATTGGTTCAGAATGTGCTTTGATTAGACAAGTGTGTGTATGTATTTATATCTTCTGTGAATAAACAGTATCTCCTCATTTATTCTCTAGTAGTCATGTAAAATCAATTCAGATTTTTCTTTTTCCTAAGATGTTAACCTAAAATCATTTACAATTTCCCATTTTCTTTACTAGTTATCCCCTATTGAAAAAAAATCACAATTCTAACCTGGCTGGTAATGAGAATTCTTATAAGATCCATTAAATTTAGAGATTTTTATTGTGCTTTTAAGTTTCAGCAATTTATCATTTTAGAGTGGGAAATTACTTCATGGAATTACATTTCATGTTGAAAACTGGAGGAAAAGAAAGTAGACTTTTTTTCTCTTCACTGTAGTCCCTGCTTTGCATTCGGCTTGCGCCCTGTCTTTGTGTTCATTGATACAAACTGCCACAGAAGAAACGGTGGGCTCCTTCAGATCAGGATTTGATTCCTGCATGAACTAGTGACACATCCTGGACTTGCAATACATGCATCTATGAAAATCCATATTTCTAAGAAGCAGAATTGTTGTTGGGGAGGGAGTGGTGTTGAGAATTTCTCTGCTGTGTGGGCTTACACAGCATCCACTATTGAAGATAATTAAATATGCAAAGATACAAGCACATTTAGATGCTGTTTCCTGAAAGTGAAGAGTCCATTTTGCACATGTACACAGGGTCACCAGTTGAGCGTATCTTCATATCTAACAATTTGAATGCATTTGAAACTTTGTAAAAGTCCCAGTGATGTTGTCCAGTGATGAAGTCCCAGTCTCATGCCATGAGCAATTGAGAGAGGCTGACTGGCATATAATGAGAGAGGAATTTTTTCCTTAATCTCAGTTACAAATTCTGATGATTTTAAGAAAATCTGATTATTTGTGGGTTATTTGGGATATTCTGACGTATGTTCAGTAGCATTGTAAGGAACATGAACTTTTAAAGCCTCTTATTTTTTAAAAAACAAATTTAAGAAAAAGCGTTAAATGTTGCAAAGGTCAGAAGTTCCAAACTGTCTTCAACTTTTTTCCTCTTGGACTTCCCTTTTATTGCATGGGAAAACAGAATGTTAATATTGCCTTTTTTTTTTCCTCCTTGTGTGTTGGGTTTTATTGTTGGTTTAATGTTTTGTGGTTGGTTTTTTTCTTTTTTTTTTCTTTCTTTCTCCCCCCCCATCCCCTCCCCAATAAAATCAACCTAGGTGAAACTGAAGTAGTAGACATGCCAAACCTTTCTCTTAATTCTGACTCAGCAGGCTGGCTGGCTGGAGTACAGGAACTTGACCCCTGTGTGTTGCTGTCCTGTGTGTTTTTCCCTTATGAAAGCCAATACAAAATCTGCAAAGCCAGCATAGATAAAGAGCTCTGTAGGGTTGTAGTATAGTAGCAAGACTGTTTTGTGACCATGTTCTGAAGACACACTGGAGGTGACAGTATTATTTACTTTTGTTGCTTGGGGTCCAAAGAGAGAATAAATTGCTATTGATTTTCCAGACATTACAGTGAAGTGTCTGAATGCCTGCAGAATAGCTGGGTGGTAGGATAGTCAGAGTCTGCATGGAGACTGCTTTAGAAATTAAAGTGCTTGTTCTTGTTCTGTTGTGGTGTTGTGGTTTGTTGGTTTTTGGGTATTTTTTATTTTTTTATTTTCAGAGCCAGTTTCTAGGAAACTTTCCTGTGGGTGCCATATTTATTATAAATGTATTTTGTCTCTCCAAAGAATAGAATTCAGCAGCCATTTTATAACAATTTGAAATAGATGGATAGAGTTGGTTATATGGCCATCTGTGTACATTACTGTTAAGAATGGAATGCGAGTCTTTGCATGGAATTAACCACTTCATTGAAGACATCTCCTCCGGAGCTTTGACAATTTACAAGAAGAAAATTAGCTGTATGAAACTGGAAATGATATGCAACTACCAGTTCACACACCCTCTGCTCAAAAAGCTGTTATCTGCAGATTGTTCAGGTTTGAAAGAAGTAGTCTACAGGGGTTTTTTGTCATTTGGGGAGAAAAAAAAACAACCACAACTGCTACTTGTATATTTCTTTAGGGTTTTATAACAATGCTACGCTGTAGTGACACCTGCTGGGAGAGATCTAAATGAAACAGCTGAAACTGTGGCTGTTGCCTGTCAGCTCTTCTCCTTGAGTCACCAGCGTGTGCCCGGGGTGGCAGCCCGGGATGAGTCATGGTTTGTAGCTCCCCCGGAGGGCATCTGCTGTCATTCCTTTGCGAGGAGCCTGACTCCCCTGCCAGATTTACTGAGCCTCAGAAACTCACTAGAATGTCATTATACGTTTGGATCTCCCAGCTGGGACTTAAATTCACACCACCAAAGAGCCTAGGTGGGTGGGTAAAAATAATAATGGAAGCTATTCAGAACAACGCACTGCAGGAATTGGTCTTCTTCACTAAGGGGGACATGTATCAAAACAAAGTTTCTATCTATTTTAATTGGTCTACATTTGTGTGTTTACCATTCTGCAATGATAATTCATACCTATTTGGCTCTTTACCATGGAAAGGGGATTTTCCTGTATGATGAAGCTTCTCAGGACCAGCTTCCAACTGTAAACAAACAGAGGCTGATGGATTCTTGAGCTGAAATAGTGTAAGGAGAGCTACGGCTTTCTCCCACCCCCAAGCTGAATTGAGTGAAATTTCCAAGACTACCACTGAGTTGTAACTTTCAGTTTGCAAGTTATGTAGAGAACTCTGAAACTTGCAAATATTTTCTGACGAAAGTGAGAAGCAGTGGCATCATTCACTTGTTCCTGGGCTTCTGTAGTCCTGTTTTTGCTTGCATCTAGTATAGTTTTCTGATTTGTAGTTTTGATGTATTTGTCTTGAGATTTGCCTCAAGACAAGCTGGATACTTGAGCTTGAGAAATAGCTATCACTATTGTAATTTCTGTTCTGGATACTGCTTCTCAGAGACTTCGTGAAGATTTCTGTAAAGCAGCTCCCTGGACAATATCACAAGGCTTTTGTTAGTTCTTAAAGCTCCATAAACCATTTTTTTTACTTTCAAATTCTCTGCAATTGTTTCTCTGTTCAATTAATAAAGTTCTCAGAAGTGACACCACAACTCTAGGGGCTTCAAATTATTACCCATAGTCTCTTCTCCTTTCCTTGCTGTGAAGGCTGTGTCTTGGCACAGGATGATGGTTCTGGGTGGTGTTCTATTTCCATTGAAAATATCAGTGCCAGCAATTTTCTCCTTGTATCTAGGTATACATATTATTCATCCATGAAACTGTGATGTTTGAGATTTAGTTAATTGCTATAGACTAAGAAAATAATTTTTTTGGCTTATGAGCAGTGCAACTCTGGAAAAGATGAAAGTCTCAGAAATTACGTCCCTTTGTCTTTTCTAAGGGGTACTTTTATTTCCCAGACTG
This sequence comes from Thinocorus orbignyianus, assembly GCA_013400375.1. Lineage (NCBI taxonomy): Eukaryota > Metazoa > Chordata > Aves > Ciconiiformes > Thinocoridae > Thinocorus > Thinocorus orbignyianus. Next base: position 46,455 of record VXBW01002694.1, on the reverse strand, counting down.
ACAGACATTAAGCTAGCAGCCTCTCTGTAACAGTGAAGCCACGTAACAGTGAGGCTGTGCCAGCAAAGATCAATAACTGCCACTTAGGAACAGACTGTTACCCTTCAACTACCTGAACCAGTGGTTTGCCCGTGACAAATAATCCTTGAAGATAATCAGATCACACCACTTGATGTAATTTACTTCCTACAGCAGGAGTATTTGTTCAATGGACCACAAAACCCTCTGGTTGAGCATGGCTTCGTATATACTTGTTCATTTGCCTTATTCCAGACTATTACATTTTGTTTCTATTTTTTATATATGTAAAATTCCTTGCTGTATAGTATTAAAAAGTATTTTTTCCTTTAAAACATTCCCTACAGCAACTCCTTGGCCTAGTAAGCACCAACTTCTGAAGAGATAAAACTCTAAAAAATGTTCTGATGGTGTCATTTAACATCATCTGATGAGTGACTGGTGATGGTCTGTCTGTTCTCCTTGTGCTGCTCCTGGCAGACTCTTCCATTCAAGAAATCTTTTACAGTAAACTTTCTGCGGAAGCTACTGGAATGTCTTGCCCTGTGTTTTCTTGAGAGCTAAGAGAAAGATCAAAAGTGAATTTGCAGGAGCCCGGCCAGTCTATTTTCCTTACATTTGTATTCCAGTGCTGCCTGTCTTCATTTTTGGATAATGGACTTCTAAATTTGTGGAATAATGCTTGGTCTTTATGCCTGTACTTATTCGTCTAAGGAATGTTTTACTTTTTAATATTTAACCTATGAAACAGCACAATGAATTTTATATATCTTCTATTAAATGGGGTATTACAGTTGTTTGGAAGCATAAGTTTGGCACCTGGTAACAAGTGAGTTAATGCTGTTGCATGTCTGCACAGAAACTATTTTTATGATAAAAATAAAATTACTTTGAAAAAAATATAGTTTAATTGAAATCCCATTTAAAGGGTAAAATTATGTTATTGATTATGATCAAAATGTCCCAGACGCTGATGAATTCATCAATTCCTGTTTTAGACATGTTATAAATCTTTTAGTGGAGGCAGGGGAATGTGAATGAGATGAATATTTTCAAATTATAGTGACACATTACTTTTTATGTGTAAGGTTTTAGTTCTTAGTGATGTACCTGTGAATGGAAACGGCTTTTTAAGAGCTACTGTAGAAAAATAACAGCAAAACCTACATTATAAATCAAGCTGAAATCAAAGTGTTTTATGCCAATAAAAAATATGTTTAAAAAGTCATGACAAACTGTTTCAAAGGTTGCTGAAAAATTATTTCAGTAGTCTAGAAGAAAAAAATGCGTAGTAAATAAGTGTAAAAGATTTAATTTGCAAATATAGTGCGAAATTAGACCAATATTTTAAAGTACTGTAAGTTGCAACATTTTTCATTCAATTTTCTAGGTGAAGATTCATAAAGTAAAATATTTCTTGCATTCATTTGAAGATTATCTATCATGAATCAGTACTACAGACCTATAGCATTATTTATAGCAACAAGAAAGTCTTAAGAACAGAAACTACTCACCAGTAATCCTATTTTCTAAGATGTACAGCACCTTATTATAGGTACAGGAAATCTTTTTTCTGCATGGAGGAGATGGATCATAAATTGGATATGTTTTGGAAGGTACCTTACCTCCACCTAAATTCCCAGAATAATCAGACTTCTTGGGCAGAGTGTGAGCACAGCTAATGTACTTTGATAGCATCAATTTCATTTCAAAACACACCTTGTAATACCAACATTTTACATGGGCAATGGGTGGTTAGAGAGCACCAACGGAAAACCATAGATAAAGAATCTGTCTGCGTGTATGATTCTCTGCTTCCGTAAATGTGTTCCAAGCTCCTAGCCAAGCTAGGACAGGGAAACTGGATCACTACAGTGGGGGCTGGGACCTTTTGTAGCAATGCAAGATTCATGAGGCAATAGAGACAGCTTCTGTAATTGCTGAGGCTGGTGTGATTTGTAGGCTATGATCCCTTTGTGCGTGCAGTGACCCAGGTGCTGTGGTGGAAGATCTCCCTTCCCAGACCTCTCTGCAGCTTACAGATTTTTCTGTATACTCAATAGTATAAAATTCNACTATTGAGTATTTCTCTTCTTGGTGTTGCTTAGAAGATTTTACTGAGCTGTGAGAATTCTTCCTTCTTGAACAGAAGGTGAGGCTCCTTGGGCTGTGATTCATGATGGAAGGTACCTTCTTGAGATTTTGCTCCTTGTTACCCACATGATGATCTGTGCTTTGTTTTAAGGCATTTATAACTGCTGTATAAACTGCTCTGGGAAACTGATGATATTTTTGAGAAGAAGTTTAGAAGGTTTTTTTTTAAACTAGCTCAATCAATTTCTTACATCATAACCTACCAGACAATCTCCTGCTACAGGAGTGGGAAGAGTGGCCACTTCATAATGTGGTTGTATTCGTAATTGGAGTGTTTGTAGCATGAAGATACAGAGGGACTACTTTTCATAATGAAGTCCTTTATTATGGCTTGTCTGCAACACTAAAAATACTATACATGCTGTTTTGCTTTCTAGAGAACAGATATTTGGTATACTTGAGTGAAACTTAGTGTACTTAGGGGTGGAACAAATGCTGGTGTGTTTCTTTGGTTTGCTGTTTAAGGAGGTGCCATACTGTCCAGAGGAGGAAGTGTACATTCTTCATTGCCAAGACATAGGGAGGAAAAGGGAAATATAAAGAAATTAGTTTTTTTCAATGATACCTGCAATAGATGGAGCATTTCGCACCCCCCCTTATGTGCAGCTGTGGCCCTTGTAAAGTGCTGTGCAATATTTGGAATAATAATAAATTGTTCAAAGATTCCTTGGGCGGGTGGAAGCATTGTAACCATTCTAATCTTACTGAGAAAATGAATCAAACTCCAAAGTATGGAAGTGTTTATAAATAGAGGAATTTAAGAAGAGTTCATGAGTAATAGGTGTTTTGTGTATGTTAAAGGCACCGGTAACAGGACTTACAGATGTTCTGTAATCATCTGAATACATTGTGATATAGCTTATGAGCAAACTGTTAGTTTCCTTAATCAGTTAGTTAGTAATTCAATACATTAAGTTTCATAGCCTGTTATTAACTATTTATAACTCCAGTCTTGAAGCGTGTGTGGAAATGTGGGTTCCTCCAGAATAAAGAGACTGGTGCAACAATGTCATACTTGTTGAAGACAGGGATTATTCAACAGAGTTGTAGAGAGCATCTGTTTATTTAGACCACTCCTCTCAAGCAAGAGGTCAATAACATGCTCTATTCTAGGAACTCCTCCCAAGTTTTGGAGTTTCAGGCTGGAGAATTTAAGTTCCATTATTTAAAATGTCATCTCCCAGAAAATTCATGTTCTGGTTGGATCTTCTGAACGTGCAAATCCATGTCTCAGTTTTCCGGTTCCTGCAGCAAATCTGTCTGCATGTAGCTGTCTGCATCAGTTAGTGGTTATGCTAGTGATGCTTATGCATATCAGAGTACTGATAATAACAGACTAAAAGTATTTAGCTGCTGAAGTTTAATTTCGAAATTAAGTCGAACCTGGAGTCTGAAACTCCATAAATAAAAATGGTAATAGTTTCCTGAATATAATTAGAATCAAAACTTACATCATGGAAAACAGGATACGTTTTAGTTAAAAAGTTTGCCACTACCAAAGAAGTGGCTTCAGGTACACATGTGGATGAAGATTTAAGTGGCAGCAGTATCAGAGGTGCTGTTCAGACTTTACTTTCACAATCAAATCCAGTTATCTTTCATCTGTCAAAAGCAAGAGTTCACAGTCTACTTAAAGCAATTGTAATCTTCAAAGATAGGTCCAAGGCAGTGTGTGTGGCCACAGAAACTACACTTTGCTGCAGGCTCTGAGGATTTGATGTAGAGATGTAGAAATCTTTGAGGTTCTGAGCAGCATTTCACTCATCTGAATAGCGAGAGGGGAGAAAGCACAACTAACAAGGTTTTGTGCTAAATATTTTCTGCTATGGCCTAGAGTATAACAAACTGAAGAGAAACGTTACAATAGTTTTTATTCTCGTTGCCTCCATCAATATATATATTTTTTTTCTATGGAGATAAGTATCTGCTTTTCCTGATTACTTCTGCAATACGGGTTACTGACTCATGCTAGCATTATGATTATTTTAAGCCAGGGTTGCCAGTGCTCAGGGACAGACTGGGCGTTGGTTGTCTGGTGGTGAGCATTTGGGAGGGGTTTTTTTGTATCACATCACTGTTTTCTTTGGATTTTGGGGTTTGTTTGGCATTTTTTTACTTAGTAAACTGTCTTCAGCTCAACCTAAGAGTTTTCTAACTTTGCTCTTCTGATTCTCTTCGCCATCTTGCCTGGGACAGGGGGAAAGGAAGGGGCTGAGCAGTCTATCTGGACTGACCTTACAACAGTGAGTTCTCATCTGCAGCTCAAATCAGCCAAAATAGAATCAATATTAGCTTTGCAGTGATAATGATATATAATGCACGGGAGCATGTGGTTTAAAACTTTCTTGACCTACAAAATAGCACATTATTGGAGAGCAAAGGTGTTTTTCAACTTGTATTGTAATTCTATCCAGTCTGTTCAAACCATGAATGAACTAGCAAACAGGAACACGTGTATAAATTAAGCTGAAATGAAAACAAATTAGTCACAGATCAGCAAAAACCTGCATTTACATCAGGTAGTATTTTCAGAGTTGTATTATCTCTGTTTTGGTTTTATGCCTCAACAGGAAAGCACAACTTAATGGTGCTTTGTGTTGTTTGGGTTTTTGTTGTTGTTTTTGGGGAGGTGGTATGTGAGACTGAAAGAAAATGCTCAAAAATTCTGTATTTTTGAGTAATTATGATCCTCCCTAAAAGAAGAAATACTATGCATAATATTATATATCTCTTGATATATACTTTACATGTTATTTATGAACTTGAGTTTTTGAAACTGGTTTCAAGAGTAACCTGACTACTTGGGCTGTAACCTATTGAAAGGATAAGAACAGTAGTCTTGAAGAGGAATTGCATAGATAGTAATCACGGGCAGCACAAAGGTCACATGAGAAGTATTGCAAAGTTCATCCAGCTTTGTTCAGAAGTTGGCAAAAACAAAGTTGTGAGGTTATAAAGCAGTAAAGGTGTGTTTTAGTAGAGCTTAGAATCAGTTTTTTACTAACACAACAGTAACAACTCTTAGTCATTATTGACTTGCATTGTGTTTGTAGCAGTGACCTAGGGGTGAAAGGCTCCACATCTCATTTCCAACCATCTGAGCTATGGAGTCCTGCATAATTTAATTTGATGCAAAGCAATTATCAGCCAATTGATTTCCATTGATTATCCTGTAGGACAGAAACATTCTTACTGCAGCCAGCAAGAACTTTTTTTGGGACAGCCTTCTACCCTGTATTCAGAATAAGCAGAGAAATGTTTAAAGGTATCTAACTGTAGCTCTTAATGACCTTAGACATCAGTGTGTTTCTTGCTTTACTTTTTGGGTCAGCATATTCCCTCTGATCTTTCTTAAGCAGTTCTTTGTTCTTTTGTCATCCCTTTTGCTTTCTATTGGTTTGTTTTTAACACTTGCTTACTTTTTCCTTCCCCGTTTTCCCCCCCATCTTGAGTGTTTTCTAATATCTCTTTCCTCCTTCCCTATCACAATATTTTCAATTGATAGATGACTTTTGAGTCTTCCTCTTACACATGTTTTTTGCCTCTCCTTATTAATTTCTACCATACTTGATTACCCTGTATTGCTGTTCTGCCCGGATCCCCATTCTCTATAGTCTTTTGTCTTAGGATCCTCTGCTTCCCTTGCTACTTTTGTGGGGATTTACTTCTCCACATTAGCACTTGCTGTTTCAGCTGGTGCTAACGATTTCAACTCCTTTGTATATCTGAGTCGCACCTGTAGAGCCCTCTTTAGAAAACAACAGCTCTGAGTGTACCATTTGATCTAGGTGTGTGGTTGCATTTATAGTGTGAATACTTCCTCTAACAGGCACTGAATTGAGAGTTATTCAGATTGTTTCAGATATAAAAGACTTGATATCAGAGTTGCCTATCTTTTTTGACATGAATTAAGACAAGAATATATACCACAGACTTTAATGCTGAGATATAATTTCTAAGCATCTCAATATTATGTATAGAAAGTAATGTAATGTAGGTTTAAGAGTTAAAAAATGGGAGAAGGGAGAGCAGAGATTTTAAGAGTTCTGAACTATTGTGAAGAGTTAGAATTACACTTGAAACACTGGTTTAGTTTTGTGACTACTGTAAGTATCAAAGTATCTTTCTGGAGTGTATTCACTGTGCATTGATTATTTTCATTTAATTTTTTTTTTACTTAAATTCCCGTATGTTCATATTATTCTACTCAACGGTAGTCTAATTGCATAGAGCCAAAAAAGTAACTTGAAAACTAATTATAACTGCTCACAAAGTTAAAAAAAAAAGTTGAAAAAGTTTTTGTATGAGGACTAGCAATAAAAGGTTTATTCTGAGTAATTGTCTTGGCCTATAGCTCTTTGAGAACACTGTCAATGAAAGTGGTTAGTTTTACTGTTGCTCAGGCAACTGAGAAATTCAGGTCATTGATTTCAGTATGGACAGTAGAAGACTGATGGTCTACTTATGGGAATTGATAAAGATTTTGGAAGAGCTTTGGGAAATATTTCCACTGAAATACTATTTCTTTATTCAGAGTTTTAGGAGGCTTCTGCTTAGAACATTCCCCTACTTGTTTTTGTGGATTGGTTAATTCCTTGTAGTTCAAGGTAGATTGATAAGCATGGCTAAAATGCTCTAAGAAAATACTGGCCAAATCATTGTCATAGGGCTGACAGTTTCATTCTGCTATTGCCTTTTGTGGTAAGCAGGTGCTTGAACATTATTATAGTAGTATTGTAGCTTAAAGCCACTTAGTCTTTTTTTAAAGGATTCCAGCAAGTTGCAGGCCCATCCAAAAATATTATGTTGCTCATTTTGTCTTTATATTTACGGAATGAAATAATTCATATGATAAAAATGCAGAATATGACATTGCCTGATGGAAATTCACAGTACTCTTCTAAGTTATTGTAGTTTTTTTCTTTGAGACACTTTCTATCTATTAATAAAAACTACTTAAAATCCTTTTAGAGCAATTTGGAGAAATGTCCTCTAATTTGCAGAGTTCCAAAAGAGCTTTGTATTCATAGTCTGAAGCTTTGATATGAGGAAAGAAATGATGCTAAGGGAGTTTAATAAGATTCTTGACCTGCAAATTTGGATGTTGCATTACAATAGAGATTTTCATCCTCCATTTCAATAGGGCACATCTGCTAAAACAGCACCAGCATCTATCTCTGTTCTTGCTTTTTCTTAATGAATGTTTTGCTTGAGGGTAACATGGTGTTAAACAGGATAACTGTTGCTGTTTTGCTCTGGCCTGGGCATGCTTTTTTCTTTTCACTATTATTTAATTTATTGTCTGTCTTTGGCTTTTAACCCTAAAGTAAGTGACAAAGTTTTCTCTTTCCTTTTTTCTTTTCTTTTAACTTAACCTTTGAAGAAAGGGCTAAAAGTATTTCAGATCTGAAAGCAAAAGTACTTACTGAAGAGACTTTTTGACATACCCCATAATAATTGGATTTTGGGTTTGCTCTTTTAGATTGGTAATGCTTTATTGACCAAGTTTTTCACTTGTGGTCTCAAAAATAATTTAATGGCAGAGATTGCTTTTTTCTCAGAAATTGCTTGCATTTATAATGTACATTAATAATTTCAAGTTACTAATATATCTGAAATTGTCTGTAAATGTAAAGAATAAGACATACCTGTGACTTAGCGCTTTGTCAACATAATAATGCAAATGATAACTAATGATACTGGATGGATTGATGTTTTTTTCATTTTCTTTTTTTATTTATTTATTAAAATTAAGCTACAAATACTGAAAAGGGAAAATAAAAGTGCCCACACAGGGTGGTTGGAGCTATATGATCTTTAAGGTTTCTTCCAACAGAAACCGTTCTGTGAAGAACAGCTTTTCTGGAAGTACTTGTTTCATCCTCGTAGGATAATTCAGATTAGAAGTGACCTTAGAAGGTTACCAAGTCCAAACTCTCGGTCAAAATACAATCAGTCATTTCAGAGTAGATCACTCGTGTCTTGAGTTCAATTGGGTCTTCATAATCTTTTGGAGATTCCACAGCCTCTTTGGGTAACCTCTACCAAAGTTTGATCTTTTCATACAAAACACACAGAGGAAGAGTTGGATATTCACCTTTTGAACCCATGTACAGGTAAGGAAAGAATTAATTGATTGGGGGAGATTATAGTAATCAGAAACACTATGGAGAGATTGTTCTGTGTAATTAGTCAAAACAGGGCACAGTTCAGGAAACCTTGATGCTGGGGGTGCGGGTAAGAGGGCAATAACGTTATTGAGAGATTTTCAGGTGAGATGTAGAAACTTCAAATGGACATGTTGGTAAATATTATTAGTTTCTGACTAATTTAACAATTTATTTCCAGGAAAAGGAGTGTTGGGTATAAATGATTAGGAAGAAGGATTTAGCATTCCATAATTGATACTTCTGAGCTCCATATTCAAACCTTGATAAATTGGGCTGTATTATATGTATCAGTCAAGGTTAATGCATAATTGTCTTATTTGTGTTTTTTATTAGTTTTATTTCTGATCAGCAATGTAGCCAGCAAGTTAAAATCGCTTTTCTCCTATTTGAGCATAGATATCCTTAACTATTTTTCTGTGAAGCAGGAGTGTGATATTGGAAAGAGTGGGAATGACTGGTTTTTACTGCCTTGCAATGAAGATAATATATGTAGCTTTAGAGCATTTGTATGATTATGAGGGCAGACTTAACAGCTATTTTGTAAATTAATTAGAGGAAATAATAGAGACAGATGAAATTTCATAAAGTAATAATAAAATTGAAGCTATTACAGAGTGGTAGGGGTCAGAAGGGACCTTCAGAGGTCATCTAGTCCAACACCTCTCCAAAGCAGGATCATCTAGAGCANTGTATGATTATGAGGGCAGACTTAACAGCTATTTTGTAAATTAATTAGAGGAAATAATAGAGACAGATGAAATTTCATAAAGTAATAATAAAATTGAAGCTATTACAGAGTGGTAGGGGTCAGAAGGGACCTTCAGAGGTCATCTAGTCCAACACCCTTCCAAAGCAGGATCATCTAGAGCAGGCAGGACAAGCATGTTTCCAGGCGCATTTTGAATATCTCCAGAGGACACTCCGCAACCTCTCTGGGCAGCCTGTTGATATAACAATCCTCAATGTAGTGAATAAAGGGAAAAGTGAAGTAATATCTTATGAGTGTCTGTTAGCAATTAGTATTGGGAATATTGATTTGGTTAGCATCAGTTTGTGAACACAGTGAGTCGCTGCAATTTCCCCCCCCATTTATATTAAACTCGCAAAACTTAAGATTTCCTACGTTTTTAGCTACTGCCAGTCGATGTATTTAATCCGAAAATTAATCTACTCTAAAGACCCAGTCAGGCTGTGCCGTACAAAATATACATGGTCAGTTCCCTTTGAATACATGGCTTCTTAGAGTGCCCAGTAGCTCAAGGGTATAGTTCAACACACTACAGAACTGAGATCCTAATCAGTTGTCCCAGTAGTTCATATTAGAAATTTAAATAAAAAACCTAAAGAAAAACGTGGTTTCCAGTAAAGATGGATTGTTTTGTCTGTTTGGTGGTTACAGCAGAGCATAAGAAAGAATGCAGTGTTTGCCACACAACGTTCTATCTTATGAGCTTTTGCAGGTAGAGGAAGGAATTGTAGCCGCCTCAGTTAACACAGCACATAAATTTTAAAACTATCAGTACTGGACAATGTCTGCTATTTTATAATTTTTTCTTTAAAAACACCCTCACCAGAGGAGGAGAGCATGATTTGGGATCAAATATTTTACCTTGTGTGTTATTTTCCTAGTTGATGAGCATTCCTTTTTCCACAGACTTATGTCTAGTGAATCTTTAGGATACTTTCCTTAGGTTAGAGGCCATGAAATTCTGTGCTGGGAGTCCTAAGCAGTAGTGTGCAATGAAGAACTTCATTTGAAATAGTTTGGGGGCAGAATGACAGATCAATGGCAGGATCCACTAAGTGTGTAGGAGAGAAATCAATTTGTAACAGATAAGTCCCTACTTGTTAATGGATTAATTAAATAGCCTAGAGTAATCCCTTAAATGATTTCTAGAACATGATGCATTAGTTGACAGTACTATGATGTTCGTTGAGTTATTGTTGCTTTTTCTGTATGTATTTGAAATAGAAAACTACTTCATACGTAAGAAGAATTCAATTTTATTAATAGCTTATTGGTCAATGAAGTTTATGATACAATGATTACAAGCATTAAACACTAGATCATAGAAATCAAGTGCCAGTGTTCTTATTCGGTAAGTTTTTAGTTTTCAGACATGATTTAACAACAAATCATAGTCATTATTGCACAGGTAGTTAGAAGTTTATTATCTTGGTATATTCATAAACAGCATGCTAACTAATGTATCTCTGGACTTTTTGCAGTATTATACTGGTCAGACATAATTACGGCATCAGGTGACTAAGGCCAAGTTTCACAGTTTGCACACACGCTTAAGGATCTGAATAAGTAAGAAAGCAGAATTATTAGTTTGGACATAACTAGTAGGATCATGAAACGAAGTAATAGGTCATTTAGCATAGCAGAAGCTTTTACTTTTAAAAACAAAACCAAACCATAACACATAGAGAAAGAGACCTTTTTAGATGCTAAACATATTTCAACAATAAACAGAGAATTTGGTGTTACAGAAAGTAGTATTTTGAAAAGGAATGATCAGTACTTTGCTATTAGTAATTTATATGGGAATCTTATTCAAGATAATGTTAAAGTTTATCTTCTTTAGCTCTGAAGTCTCTACAAAAGAGAAATTGATTTGAACTTCAATATAGGTTGAATATCCAATTACAAATCACTTCAAATGAATCAGTCCATTCTACAAGGCTGTTTTGAAAAAGTTTTTAATTCATTTTGTCACACTTCCATTGGTTTGTATGATAACAATAATTCACATAAATAATTGAAAGAAGTGACTGCCTGTTAATAATACTACCAGATATACATTTTGTAGGAATATGCACTTGACAATTTTGTGTGGCTCTTATTTGCATAGTTTCCCTATAATTATGTATTACTTTTAGGGATCTTGCATAAATAGCTATATTCAGAAATTAAAATTTTCCTGCAAGTTCGACTTCGTCACTGAATGCCAGGCAGACAATGGAAATATTGCTTTTATTCAATTAATGAATAATTATGGGAGAGCTTACTTAAGTGCAGTTATCTCGTCATGTTTTTAGTGGCTTGCAGTTCATTATGTTTCTAAATGAGTAATAATACGAGCCAAAGAATAAATGCCGTTTGGGATTACAGTTGATGATGACCCCCAGTCTGGCTCATAATTTCCAATATTTTTGTCTTGTGGTTCTAGAGATTTTCAAAGTAATTGAATCTTTCCAAAGACTGAACTCCGAAGGGGCTTTTTCAATTCCCCAGTTTTCTATTATAACCATAAAATTAAATTTTTTATCCCAGGGCCTCTAAGTTAGTAAAATTTCTTTAGACACAAATTAAATATGAAAGCCTTCTAACTGGGAAGGAAAGAGATTTAGCTTCACTGTACTAATCTGGTCTGATAAAACACAGCTCTCGTAAAATTGTAGGCAAGAAAATAAATATGTGGGCTTCCCATTTGAAAAAACCCCAATCCACAACAAAACAACTGCTACAGTTCAAGCTGTGGGAAGTGTCACTGGCAGTACACTGTATACTTGTATTTGTTAAAATGAGATCTCATCTAAAGGTCCTAAAAATTTTATAGGACTATATTTTAGGAATAATTTGCTAATGCATAGATATTAGCAAAATAGCTAATTTGCCCTTCAAGACTTACTGTAAGAGTTAATTTTTTTTTTTTTTTTTTTTTTAACCTGAAACCTAACTGAGTTCCGAAGTGAAAATGCTCTGAATCATGCTCTTCAAGTTATAAAGTCATTGTGGTCTAACCCTGTCTGTCAGAAGTGGGAAAGGAGACCACATTTCATGAGTTTCTCAGTGAGTTCTCCCAATTCAGGTACCTTGTGCAGCACTGCAGTAGTAGCTTCTTAGCAAAAGTCGAGATAAGAGCTCATTTACAGAAGCAAGTCTGAGATCGAATTCTTCCGTGCAAATCTCATCAATTACTGGTAGAGAACAATATAGGAAAATTTGAAAGAAAGGAGACACAGCTTTTCTTTTTCTATCTGAAACTAAAATGTGTTCTTTATGGACGTTGAACCGAAACAAACTCACTACTAAAAACTTGATATCTGAATATTTATAAGAATAAAATATACAAAGAATTCTTCTTTTGATAGAAGTTCAGTTTAGTGACAGAATTAATGACACAACAAATTAGATTTTGTGACATTTTTTCAGCTCGATAATATAAACCTGTGTTTCTTGTTTTGTTTGGTGGTTGGTTTTTTTTTGTGTGTGTTTTTTTTTGTTTGTTTTTGTTGTTGTTGTTGTCTAATAGCAACTGATGTTAGAATTTTTCAAAATCAAGATTAAATTTTCTGTATTACTGTGACCTGGTGATCAGATTATTTAACAAAACTGTATGAGTTACCTGAAATCTGTTTGTTCTGGGTTTGGTGTTTTTTTTTGTTTTAATTATCATTGTAAATTCTGTGGCATGTTCTGGAAACTGGGAAAGAAATATGCCATTAAATGCTAATCCTGAAAAAAAATAACATCAGTGATAAGAGTGTGTATGAATTTCTTTATTCATTTGTCACCATATAGTACATTTTTAATTTTAAATTACTTACGATAAAAATGTTGTACTTTGGCTAATTGATCTGTTTGTTCTGAAGCACTTTCAGTTCAATTTCCTGGATTTTCCTTAATATGTTATGAATTTTAGGTACAATTTTAGAAGCCCAAGAAAATAAAATATATTTCAGAGAAGTACCACATCAATGTTACACCTTAAAACCTATGAGGAACCCCTGCCTCTTCTCAAGTTAGTGTAGGAGCCACATTTAGCTCAGTGTTTCAACTAATGATTTTTAACTTGAAAATGAACATTTAATGTAAATTTTGGAATACTGTAACTAGGATACTTGCGTTGATTCAGAGTAATGACTCTTGTGTCATGTCTTGTTTCTACATGTATATGCTCTCCTGACCTTTCAGTTTGAAGATCATTTTTTTAATGATCCAAAGCAAGCAACCTCAGATGAAGAACTGGGCATTAACTTGGTGGCAACATGATATTTTTAGGCGATTTAATTTTAAAGCAACCAATTAACTTGAAGTGTTGTGTTGTAATGAAATGTGGCAGGTGCAAGAATATCACAGGCTTGATGTGTGTATATGGGGAAGGAGAATTCAGAAAAAAAATTTTTTATTGGACAACCCTCACAGTAATGTTCTGCTTTATGGGAACATTTTATAGTAGGAGCCAGATCATTCAAAGTCGTTATGAATTGTCCTGTGCAAGTGAGAGCCTGGAAGTTGCAAGGCTGCCTTGTATGTTTTTTGCATTGGCTGCTTTTCACCACTGCCCCTTACTTTCTGTGGAGCCAACACATAGGACATAGCTGGTTGGCAGCCCACAGATCTGTTTCATGATTTCACCTTGCCATGTGGGTTCTTCCCTCCCCAGTGCAGGGAAGAGATACTATAACGTGCAATAGTTTGATACTCGTATACATGTGGGTGAATCCAGTAAGGTGTCACCAAGACACTTGAGTTTATAGTACCCGTGGTGTATGAGAAGGACAGAACAGGCTGTGTTTGGTCTTAGGAAAAGAAGGCTAAAAGAGGTGTTATTACTGTAAAGAACATGGAAAGATATAATGTGAAATATAAATGGAGCTCTTCTCATAAATGCACAGTAATAAGACAAGAGGAAACAGACATGAGTTGTAAAAATGAAAGTTATATATTAAGGGAGAGCAAAAAATCACGTACTCAAACATTGGAACAGACTGCCTGGAGAGGCTGTAGAATCTCCTTCCTTGGTGTTCATACTTTGACTGGACACAGCCTTGAGCACTGTGATACAATTGGGTCTTCTTTAGGCAGTGGTGTGGGCTAGATTACTCCCATAGGAAGGTCTTTTTCAGCCTTAATAACTCTATGATTCCGTGGCTCAACCCAGGGTCCCTATCAGTCATGCTGGTGCTACGTGTCTGTCACACTGTCAGACTTTTTTTTTTTCTTTTCTTTTTTCTTTCCTTTGTCTGTCTCTGATATTGGGCTCGCATCAATTTCATAAAGCTGGTTTAGGGAACGGTGCGGGAATAGTGCAGTGGCAAGACTAATCTGCTAGTTCATACCTAAAATAGAAATGGAAAGCAACTGGGAATTTAATGGAAGTAAGGCTGTCGGTGTGGTAGTTCAACTTTCTTAGTGATGGACAAATGTGTTTCAGAGGTCCTGGCATTTTACCTATTGATAACACTTGTGTCCGTATCTTAGAAAGTATGATATATTCTGGATATGAATGATGGATTTGTCTGTCAGCCAAATGGCTGGCTCTGATAAGTATGTTTTCTGAAAAAGCAGACACAGCGAGGCTATTATGGAAATAAGTAAAATGAAGGGTGCATCTTTGTAAGTGACCCCACTTTTATATAGTTAAGAGAACAGCTATTATTGTCAGGGTGTCTACTCAGGCAGCATTTTTTAAGATGCAGGCTTGCAGGCAACACTGAAGCCAATTCCCTGGCTCAGCCTGCTCAGCTGATTGGAGTGTGGGACTGGATCTCAGTTCTGCCGGTGTGGATCCATCCCAGTGTGTACTTATACTGAGTCCACCAGCTCAGCCAGTGTGGGGTTTAGTGTATGGTGTACAGCAGAGTCACGTTTAGGTGCTGCGAGAGGGGTCAGCCCTGTGTCAAAGCCAACATGCTGAAAGTAAATGTAACACACTCCTAGACCCTTCTGTTTTGTTGTTTGCCCTTGTGAGACTGAAATCATCTGATAGTCTGACAAATACTGCCAGTAATAAGTATGCAAGACAATGTCTACAAGTGACAGTTGCATCAATGTTAAGTAAAGAATTTTAGAAACCCTTTTAATTAATTCAGTGAAACTACCTTGTGTTTGTTTCTAATTTGGTTAAACTGAAACTGTATGTATTTTGAGAGTAAAAAGACTGGTGATGGAGGAATTATAAGACAAAGAAATAGGTCCTGAACCACAGATATCTTAATGATGGCATTTTTAAAAGCAGTTGGGACAATTTTCAAGAACTTATATACAACATTAAAACACTTGGCTTAGAGAGCTTTGTTGCGTGAATTTCTTTGGTCAAAAGTCTACTCATGCTCTTGAACACCATACTCTTTAGCAAATATTTGCAAGATTGGGATTTTTTGAATGCAGTTTTCATAAATACAGGTTTCATAATTAAAGTATGAAAGCATTTTCCCAGAAGGGTGATGACTGTGAACAGTAGCCATTGTGTGTTCGTGTGTGCTATGTGAGAAGCAAAGTTGGAACACAATGTGATTGTAACCTCTCGGCAGCAGCTGTTCAAGTATTGTTTCTCTACTTCCATCTCTGCAGAGAATTTGTCTCACAAATATGAATGATGTTAAGTCGGTAGGTTGTCTTGTTTGCTAAAAATAACGACTGCTAGTAAGTAATATGATGATGTACTCTTCTTTTTCCAACTGATGACTGAGATATTTGCTAATTGCCTCTGAAAACAAATGCTGACTTGTTTGGTTACTCAATCCAAACTTTTCAGTTGTCATTTACAAAATGAAGTCACTTCTGTGCTGATACCAGCATGTTAGTAGAGTTGGCTGCTGCAAATCGTGGTGATAAAGCTGGCTTGCAAGGTCAGTTACTATGCTATGAGGGTTTTCCCATGTACATAATAAAATGTTGCAAAGAAAAAAAAAAACAACCCACCATTTTTGTGTATGTGTGATTGCTGTGTACATGGGCACCAATTAACTACAATAACATAAAATGATTCAAATGAAATGGACTGCAGAATAACACTGTCCAAAGAAAACTGGCAAACACCTTTGTCTTGAAATAATTTTTAAAGCAAACAAAATTAATATTTATGAACCTATAAAATATTTATGGCATGAAATGAGGGCAAACATACTTTTTTTTTTATGATCTTTCATGGAAGCAATGTCAATGGCTAGAAAGTAGCTAGGTGACTGATAATGAAAGACTTGAGAAGCAAGGCAATATATTCAAAGGGAAAAAGCCTCTTTTGACATTATGTTGTTCTTCACCTTACTCATAGGATTTTAAAACAATGCTGCAAAAAGGATTTTTGATCTATGTTTTTTCCATGCTATATTCCAAGAAAATATTTCTTTTTTTTTTTTTTTTTTTTAATATGTCTTGGGAAGTGGAAGTCTAATAGATCTCTGTCAAAAACCATTTTGTGAATAGTAACCTGCAGTTACTCACTTAGTACTAATGAAAATGAAACAGTCCTAAAGAAAAAAACATCTTTCCTCCATCTCGTTTCATTCTTTTTTGTTTGGTAGAGCTAATAAATTTAAGTATTTATACAAGACCTGTATATAATGATGTTTTCACTTTGTATCCAGATCTGGTATCTGCAGAGGCAGAGAAGAACCTGATTTCATTTCTGGACCCTAATCTGTTGTCTGAAAATGCTTTGTAAAATTTTATTCCATATAATAGTTGTACCTTATTTTTTCTTCTTCAAACTATAGGATTAGGAAAGTGATTAAACCATAACTTCTGATACTGAAGTAAGTTGCAGAAAATGTCTTCAGTGTTGTGGTATCCCTGTTGTCATGTCGTACTGGCCTGGAAACTGTTCAAATGTGGGGGGGGAGGGGAGGGAGAAAATCTTCTATATCATCTGTAGTCAGATAATTCAGATTCTGAAATATTTGGAATGGTGACCGCTGAAAACTTCTTGAATTCTTGTGTCACATGTCAAACAAAATAGTGAAACTGTGAGTAAAGAGCTGTACTTAATACTTACAGAGGAAGAATCTTGTTCATGTTAGCAAGCCCTTTGCTCATGGCCACGTTGAATTATGAAGTAATTCATATTGCAGCTGGTAATAGCTGGGAGCAGGCCTTGAAATATGCTGTTATAGCACTATTTTCCAGTATAGCAAATTAGATAGCAGATTGTTACTAAATTATAAAATTTACTGCTTTTACACAGATTTTAATTAATATTTTAATTCAAATCTGCATTTCTCAGTTTTGTTTGTTTTTTTTTTTTTTAATTCCATTTTTGTTTTTTGTTTATGTGCACTTGAGGTAATACATACTAAATACAGCAAAACCAAACTTAATTATTTCACTTATTGCATATCTACTCACTACGTTCCTCAGCTACTGCTTTAGACAAAGAGCCACAAATTACTGTGCTATGAAGGAAAAAAGGGGAAAGGAGTAGGGGTCAGAGCGTTTCCTCAGACACTTCAGTGCACTTGTAGATTGGGAAGAATGGCCCAACTTCTGCTTTTCTTGTGCGATGGGAAGGACCTGATTTGAGAGGACCCCTCAAATACCAAGTGTCTTACAACGATTGCAGTGAACATGAGTTTCAATTCCTTGGAAGTACAGCTCCAAGGAACTCTTGAAAGCTCATTCTGAAAGCTTCAGACAGAATAATGCAGCAGTGTAAAGCTTTGTCCAATATATCTGGAGGACGGGTTTATCTCAAATCATGGACATGTGGATGAGTGTTTCAGATTTACCTGCCTTTGTTCTTTTTCTCCGAGTTGCTGGGATTACTTCTTGATTCACAAAAACTGCATTATGTCAGGAAAATGTTCAAGTGTATGTTTACATCATGTCCTGAGTAGAGATGTTCTTAATAAATAAAATATACAGGCAATGTCATTCAGTCTAGATGTTTGTGAAATGCTTGTCTGGAGCTAGACATGCTGTTATACTAAGTATACATTGCACTAAAAATTGAGCTGAAACAAACTTTTAACACTTAAGTCACCAGAGATTCTGAATTGATCAGTAATTGATTTTTTTATTTTTTTTTTTCAGTGCAGAGGTACACTGCGTTCTTAACTTCTATCTAAATGTGAAAAAATAATCTCATTAACGGTCCTAAAATTCTGCAGATAAATACAGAAAGCAAATCTTAAAAGCTAGCATCCATAGATGTATTTAACACATTGCATAACCATTGCTTACCAAGTGTAGTAGAGCATCTCTTTCTTTTTCACTAGAAACAGCTTTGGTTTTGGACGGGCATGTGTCAAGCAGAGTTAGCACTGCGAACATTATATGTGAATCTACAGGCAGAAATTAAGACTGTTGAGATCCCATTTCTAATAAGTGATTACGTTTTAGCAATGGAAAGACTTTATATGTTAATTGTCTAAAAGAAAAAGCAATGAAACAATGAAAATAATATTTGAGGCACCTGCCTACCAATACAGAATGTGTGATTATGGGTTAATTAAGCTTTACTTTGAAAACACTCAGAAAATAGACTTATTGCAGTTAGAGGACTGGGTAACAGACAAAGCTGCTGCCCAGAATATATTATGCTCTCTAAGATACAGACAGGAGTGTTATTAACAGCTAAAATATTGTGCTTTGTGCCTAGTTCTCTGAAATAGCATATTTATAATCATAACATAAGGGTAACATGCCCCAACATTTGAATGAATAAAAGCTGAGTATTTTTAAGCTAGCTCTCAAGTAGTTGTGTGCAGTTATCTTAAAATAAAAATGACTCTGGATTTTCCGAAAGTTTTCCCTTTTATTCTGAGGAACTACTATTATTCACTTCATCCCTTGAAATCTGATTTTAGGGCTCCAGGGCCATGATATGATGCAACAAGGCTGTGTTTTCTAGCATTTACAATACAGACTAACTTAAATATATTACTTTTCATAAAATTGTATCCCAAGACCCTTTAGAGCATGACAAATTACAAGCTGTAAGACAGTCAGTGCTATAAATCATGAAAAAGACTTGTGCAAATTCATTGAATGGTGAACAAATTAAAGCACTCATTGCACATGGCCAATAACATTTTCATATATTAAACAGTTACAGTATTTATTTCTACGGCATTAAAGCCTACCGTGAGTGTGTTGCTGTCAACAATGAGAGGTGACAGCAGATCTGCATCTCTGAAATAATTAGCACATTCATCAGGGCATGTTAAGCAATTCCAAATTATTTTTTCTTTTTGAGGATTTTTTTTTTTTTGGTAATACAACTGAAAATCAGCAAACTCATAAATCACAAAGACAGCAGTATGCACTGAGTGCCAGCCAAATAGGAACTAAACATTTCCATGGAAAGTAATGAAAACAAATAGTATTTTGTTAAGTAAAATAGAGAAACATTAATAATAAAATAAAAGCATGATAGAAAGCTGTAGTAATAGAATGCATTTTAGACGTAGCATAGAAATGATATTGCTGCTGGACAAGAATGGTCCATAAACTCAATTTTAGCCCTATAGCAACATGTATGCTTCTTTCAAGAAATGCATTTGTAATTGTCTTGATGGGTTTATCCTTGGAGGGCCAGTATTGCTACAGTTGATTTGAGTCTTATAAAGGCTAATTCTCATTCCTTACAGAAAAGAAAACGAGAAGAAAGGACAGGAGGAGAGGGGTAAAATGACAAAACAACTATTTAACAAAAGCTTTATTGCATTGTAAATTTGTAGGTTACTCAATGAAAGAAATACTAGCTCCTGTTTTAAGTTAAAGCATTTGGAGATCATTTAGTCCAATTCACTGTTTAAGCTAGAGTTTTGAATTGCTCAGAGGGTAGAAGCTGTGTGATCCCTCTAGCAACCTAGTTCTAGTGTTTGACCATAGTCATGGTGTAATTTTTTTCCCTGTTATCCATTTAGAACTTTCTGTCTTCCAACTTGTTTCCTCTTGTGCTATCTCTGGGTGCCAATGAGAAAAGTCTGGTTGTATTTTCTCTGTGCCCTCCTGTCAGGAAACTGAACACAACTGGAAGATCCCTCCTCAAGCTGAACAGAGCTAATGCTCTCAGCTTCACCTTTACATAGTGTCTTCTACTGGGCTTGCTCCTGTACGTGAAGTTTTTATCAAGCCTGGAAAGCCCCAAACTGACTATGGGACTTCAGATATGTTTTCACAAGTGCTGAGGAGAGGGGAGTAGTCACTATTCCACCTTCTGGCAAACCATTGCTAGTGCAGTCCACTAGGCCACTGGGTTTCTAGACTGCAAAAGCACACTGCTGGCTTGTGTTCAATTTACTGTGTGCCAGCAATCTCACGTCCTTTCTAGGCATTTTGCTTATGACCTATACTGTAATTGGGTTATTCCATCCCAGATGTTTATCTTTGTTGAACTTTGTGAGGTTCTTGTCAGACCAGTTCTCCACATTCTCCAGGCTTGCCCTGCATGATATTGGTTGCTCTCTGCAGCCTGATCTGGGCTATTTAATCACTTGTTTCAAGATTAAATTTTGTGGATGTGAACAACTCATGCATGTGAGTTTGTGCTTGTGAGCAACTCTTTTGCATAGATTGACACCCTGCATCCACCCCTTCTCCACCTATCTTTTCGGAAGAGCTTGTATCCATCCGCTGCAGTAATATAGTCATGTGAACAACGCATCCTCCACAACCCTCTAATCCCAATGACATCATAGGTCTACAGCTGTGCACAGATTTCTTGTTTAGCCTGGTTTTACCCGATGCTGTGTATATTTGTGTAGAGGTGCTTGATATGAAGCCTCAGTCACGTTTTCTTCAAAAGAGGAAGTATGAAAGCCTCCCTCATTGTGATGTCCCCTGGTCTCTTTCTCACTGCCCCTGTATCATCGCGCTGTATGATTATAAGCTTTCTCCAGCATACCTCGTCTAAAGGCCATCTCATAAGGTCAATAAGGCTGTTTATTCTCTTTATGTCTTGAAGCAGGTACTCAAATGTAAAATGACGTAGCCACGCTGACAGGAAGGGACTCTGCTGTTTTAAAGCACTTAAGGAAATTATGTTTTCATTTCCAAGGTTGATATTCACTGCGTTATTAACTTAAGGTGTAATTCAGCAATTACATTAATGTGATTTTATTCTGAACCTAAAATGTAGAGCTCGGGATTAGCAATGCTTTGAATATGAGTTTGAGTACTGTTGATAAAGATGGGAACACAATACTTGCTTCAGTCAGTTCTATCAGTCTTAGCTGTGTGTTGTTTCACTGTGACTGCTCTCTCCTGAGCTGGGTTAACTGAGGAAGTGATAACTCATGGAAATTATTTTAGCTAGCTGTAGTGAAACTGCACACTTAGTCTTTTAATCTACTCATGCAATGTTTTCAGCTTCCCAGGTGGGTGGTAGATCTTCCTTCCACTTTTTAAAAAGCTTTTATCGTGCATGTAAGTCTTAAGAAAATACAGCTGTATTCTGTATGAACGTGTCTCTTTCAAAAACAATAAAAAAGTGTTTTATCTATATTACCATCATTTAATTTATACTTTTTCCCCCACAGGAAATGGCTCAAACTAATTCAAGTTTGCTAGCTCTTTGACAGGGTTGGGGGTTTTTTTGAAAAAAAAAAAAAACAACCCAAAAAACTTAAATCAGGGTTGTGACTCCGTTTTTTACTTTTTATTAATAGTCACAAACTTCATAATGAGGCCAGCCCAAAACTGCTAATCTAAATAAAGTGATTTTATTTCCCCCAGCACACTGCTAATTAACCTAATTTTGGTCATGCTGTGGGAAAGAAGAAAAACAGATAGGAGACAGATAATGCTTCCTCATTAATTGGCTCATGCCACAGAAGGCCTTCATGCAATGAAGTCAGACATGACAGTTTCAGACTGGCACTGCTGAACCCTTCTAAGACACTGAAACAGTACAAAAAGTGAGTAAAAGAAAACTATAACTGCCCCTGGGACTAGGGTGCTATCAGTAGAAATGTCTTCTCTGAATTCTTTACTCTGCTCTACCACAGGTATGTGGCTTTGGGTTGGATTTGTTGAAGTTTTAACCTGAATCATAATTAAGTTTTATTTTGAAGAATTTTTCTGCCACTTCAACATCTGGTACTGAAAGTGACAGGGAAAAGGTACATAACACTTTGCTTCCCGGTATTTTGGCAGTGAGAGCCATGTAAAGACCTGAAATGAGAGATATATGTCAGGAAGGTGCTCTAAGTGTATAAGCATGTTTTTCCGATTGCTGTGAAAAAACAGCTGGAACAAAATCTCCACTGACGTTAAGGATTGTTGGAGAATCTGTTTAGGAAGAGGGAGAAGAAGGGACTTACAAGACTGCAGTATGGGAGAAGAAAAGATTAGAGAACAGCTGGTTGGGAATCTTCTGAGCAGATGTCTTCTTGTCAGAAATCGTTTGCCAATTCAATTTGAATAGCACTTTCATTGTAGATTTTTCCTAGGTTCTGCTGCAATTTATGGTTAAAATATAAAGGTAAATAATAACTGTATCCCAGAAAAAAACATGAGTGTAACGTTCCCTTCTTTGCTTCTTGCAGAGTGCAAGCTTAAATTTCCTGTATGAAATGCTTGTCTTAGCTATTACACTGTTGTGTTTCTTTCCTCCTTCTCTCTTTGTCTTGTCTGAAAATTTTGAGCAGAAAATCTCAGAGTTTTATAAGATGCAAAATCTATCTCTTGGTCACCTCTGTCAACAATAGGTATTGGGAATAGAGGGTAGGAAATAAAAAGGAATAGTTAAAATAAGACTGATCTTATACTTTACAATCTCCAGGGCAGAGAACTTGATCTGAAGGTGATGTGATACCAGAATAAATATTAATGTGGTATAGGTGATATTTGGAAAACTGTGACAGATGCAATTTTAGTTGCAATGGCTTAGACATCAGAGAATCACAGAATGGTTGAGGTTGTAAGGGACCTTTGTAGGTCCTCTGGTCCAACCCCCCTGCTCAAGCAGGGCTGCTTACAGCAGGTTGCCCAGGACCACGTCTAGATGTCTTTTGAATATCTCCAAGGATGGAGATTCCACAACATCTCCAGACAACCTGTGCCACTGCTCAGTCTCCCACACAACCGTCTGGTCCTGGCCTTTCAGCAATTTTTCAGTCCGCCTCATTGTGCTCATCCAGCCCGTACTTTATCAGCTTGTCTATGAGGATCTTCTAGGAGGCAGTCTCAAAAGCCTTGCTGAAGTATCTTCATACTGAAGATATACTAGAGAAGAAAATTCTGTTATCACTTGCTGTGATGGATAGGTATAATTTGACTTTTTAGTTTGGTCATGGTAATTTGCATTCCTCACTTAACCCTAGTATTTTTGTGTTCCTTGCTAGAAATAAAAAAGGAACAAAGATTTGCGGGTCTGTTAGGCAGTGTCAGACCACTGGTGTATCAGTGCACTGATAGCATGAAATGACAGAAGTAGTAGTGTAAAAATAAGATATTTCTGGCATTTTAATTTATTTGAAATTTTCTGATTAGTACAATTTATGAAAATGAGGAAAATGATTGCTTTTTTTTTCCTGGAAGCTAAGGATTTTTATAATAAAGATACATGAGTTATACTGTTAAATGTGAAGTATCTTACAGTAGAGAAACATTCTGACGCATGCACATATCCAAGGAAAAGACTGATGCATTTATCTTTATAGAAATGTATAGTTTAGTATAAAGTATGGAGATGTTCCTGTTTGAGAATCATTTAAAGCAAACTTAAAATTATTAACTTCCAGTTAGCAGTCTTGGGAAGCTAAAGCTGAAAGTCCAACCTGTGAACATTTGTTTTACAGTGCATCAAAGCTGTGGTGTTTTTTTTTTCTTTGGTTTGTTTTTTTTTTTTTTTTTTTTTTTTTACTGTAATGTTTATGGGACGGGTACTAGAGGAATATCTGAATAATTATTGATCTGGGAAAATCGGTTTCTTTCTTGAGCAAGATAAATGTATGAAGGAGAAATAAACTATCTGCATAATATAAATAAGCTAGGCAAAGTAATTTATTCTTAGCTGTAGGAATTGTAGATCTGAATTTGCATAATTAGTTGTTAATCAAAGAGTGGAACTTCAAGGATCTTTTGGGCTGCAGGGTGGTTAAAAAAGGATTTTACTTATTCTTTTAGTTTTGTCTAGTTGGCAAGAATGCCTCAGCTGTGTTCTGCAAGTGATTGTAGTTTCCTTAATTGATAGTTATGTTAGAGTTCTTATATTGCAAAAGCAATAATTAAGATTTAAACTCTAATACATGTATGGTGAAGTATTGTTAGAAGCAGATGCCCTAAATTAGACATGGCTTCTACAGAATGGATCATTAAAAAATGCTAATTGCTTTCTGTATCAAAAATCATTATTGCATCATTTTAATGCTTGTCAGAGTGTATGCCGAGGGCTTCATTGTTTTTACACAGCCAAAGAAAATTCTGATGCAAATATGACTGTTTTCAATATTTTCAACTTCCAGTTTTAAAGCAGTACAAAGTGTATGGCTGTAGCTTTTGTTCAGTCAGCTTTTTGTTTAGGAGGTGTCTCTTTACAGAATTCAATTGTAGAATGTATACTTTGCAATTCTGTCCATTAAGCATTGTGAATACTGAATGCGTTTTCTCTGGTGAAGTTGAAAAGATGTGAAAGAGAGGAACAATACTCAGGAGGAAACATACTCCAGTTAATAATAACTAGCAGCAGTAAAATTGGTACAGCAATTTGTAGGTAATTAGCCAACAGGACAAAAAGACCATATGGTCAGGCATTATGCATTACTTACTTTTCTGAAAAAAAATTATTACAGACTAGGCCTTTAGTCTAATTAACTTAGTGTTATTATTTTATTTATGCACTATATTTGATACTGAACTAAAGGGTAATTTATCAACTAATATAAATATATCAACATGTTTTGGCTCTGTTTTCTCTTCCAGAAAGAAAAGCTGGTGTAATTTCATTCTTGCATCTGACTTTAGGAGACCTGTAGAAGTATAATTTTAGGTTTGTTTCTACTATGCTGGCATTGACTAGAGACACAGACTCGCATATTACCATGATAATTTCAAGTTTTGAATTATACAAATCTTTTGCAATATTTTACAATTGAATTTTAGAATCTTAGGCAGTTGTAATGTTACTGCTGATTGTGGCTGAAGGGGAATGCAGCAGCCTAATGTCAGAAATATATATGTTTTTAATTCAGTTAATAAATATACAAGAATAGTTCACTGTCAGATAACTGGGTTATGATAATGACAGGAAAAAGAGTTTCTCAAGCATTCACTTATTGTGTACATTTCATAGAGCCTTCTATTTATGTGGTCTCTGGGGACGCTTAGGCGTTTCTGTATCAGCCTTGCTGTTGTAAAATCTGCAGGCTGGTTAAGAGAGAAGCCATAGCATAGCTGAGCCATAATAAAAGCAGGAGATAAGCAGTGCATGTGTAACTACAGGATCAGGTCTTACTCGGGTCATGGGATGTTGACATGCTATCTGCTTCCAGTCATTGCTGGCTGCTTAAAAAACCCCGTCTCTTTACTTTACATGAGATTACAAGACATCCTGTCAGGTAGCCAATTCTAGGCTGATCTCCATTGCGGAATGGTGTGAGGCCCAAAGAGCCACAGTGGGCTGGTGTGCTGTGTTGTGCCATGTCCTCAGTAGGACTAAATAGACTGGATGCCAGCATCATGTTAACAGACTGCACTCTTCCATGATTTGGAGCTAGTCTGGGCTTCCCATCTGTTCTATTGTGCTGTGTAGTGGAGACATTATTGAATCCAAGCATACTGTCAGAGTTGACTTGCTAGCTGGTAACATTCCTCTCCAGTAGTAAATAAAGACTTAACACATCTTTTCATTATCTTCAGCTCTCCTAGATCAAGAGTGGTTGTTAGGTAGGATTTGTAGTGAGTACGGAGAGGGATCATGTTCTTAAAAATTCACCAAGGGAGTTGAAGATGAGGAGAGAGAGAGTGAGGACGAAAGGATGCAATGGGTAGTATAAGGGACAAATAAAAGCATGGAAGCTCATGAAAGAGAGCTTAAGAAATGTGACTGTTCAGCAAGAGGAAAGTGTGTTGGAGGATGAAGAGAGCTAAAGAAGAAACAGATGAGAGAAAACAGAAGTTTAAATACAACCACCATAGAAAATAAAGAACTATTCAGCTAAACTAACTTCTTTATATTATACCAGTCTAGTAATTCAGTATTTTTTTTCATTACCAATTTTCAGAATACACATTTTATAAATATTACTCTGTTTCTCAATCCCTACCTCAGCAAAAAGGCTCCTAATCGTTTTCAACACGTGGGCTCCCATCTTGTTGCCTCTTTTGTTCAGCTAGCCTCAACCAGCAAGGCCTCTAGGTCTTTGCCCCTAGCAGATACCCAGCTGGGGTCTCTATGTGATTAAATTTTCAAGAGTTGCCTTTTACAGGTGCAAATGCAAGTACTTTAGCCACCAGCTGAACTTGCTTGGGCTGACAGAGTTCACCTGCCAGTATCTTTAGAATAATGCTTTAATACTTAATGCAAAGTACTCTTCTGCTTTGACAATCTTATACCCGCAGAAACACTAATGTAACTGACTGAAAAGGAATTTAAAACATTGTTTTTTATAGAAATACTTCTTGAGGAAATCCTTTGTACTTTGCTGAGGAAAGACAGACCCTGAGCAGTTCTTTGAAGTTCAGTTACGCAGAGTTTCCAGATGGTTGTTAGTTTCTGGTGGAAGTCTGGAGGATTTGCTATTTGACTGTGGATGAAAAATGTTGTAAATAGAAACCTATATATGTGAAATGAAATATTTCATGTTTCAAAATTAATGTACAATTCTGTTTAAAACCAGCATGTTCTAATTTAGAGACCACATGATCTTTTATTATGAGAAATGTTTTCTTTTTATGCCCTCTCTGAATACTGCCATTTATTGAAATATGTCTGATTTACCTTCTTTCTTGAGAGGAGATATCAGTTCTTGGGTAATAAAATCTGTGAAATAATGGAATCTTTTTTTATGGATAATAAGGTTATAGTAAAAGAAAAAAGCTAACTTGCATAAAGTAGCATCTCTTAGACATCAGGGAAAGTTTACGCTTTTCTTGATGATGGGTACTGTATAGTTACAAACATGTACAATGAACATGCAAGAAAATGTCCCCAGAACATGTGGAGTGATGCACTGAAATTAATTTGCACTGTCTTAATAGTACCTACAATATGATAAAATTTCTCATAAATGGGTATGGGGATGCTTGATACTGCCTTGGACCATACTTCTCACTTGACTGAAAATTCTATGTTCTGTACCTTTTCAGTTAAACCTCTCGATTCTGAAAGAAGAAAGAAGAATCACATTTTGTGAAATGAATTAATTTCTATTACTTTTGTATTAGTAGCAGAGCAGTGACCATCCTGATACGAAGGGTTTTGATCCAAAAATGTTTACTTGCTTTATAAATAACTGCATGCTTGTAGTGTTTACATGTATACATATATTTACTTATATAGTGATGGAGTGAATGATTTAATAGATCATGATGAGTTACAAAGAATTAAAGCCCTGTTCCAAAAAGACTGGTGGTACTCAAACAAAAGGTTAGATTTTGTTTATAATAAATATACGTACCTATCTGTTTGGTACAGAAGAAATGTTGGAGAAAATGCATTATTTTTCTATTCCCAATATAGACCACATACTTAAGAAGGGAGGGAGCCAAGAGTAAAAAACATGAGAATATGTATGAAGAAAATAACATAATATTAAATATTTTTTATCTGTTTCTGGGATTATGACTGAGAAGAGTTTATTAATTTTTTGTTTTAAATTTAAACTCTATTTGAGAAAGAATTGCTTTTTGGTGACAAAATTTTACTCTTGTGAGCTGAAATAAAGTGCCAGGTATTTGTTTTCTCTATTACCATTATTGCTGTTGCTGCTGTTCCTGCTAATAATAAATTTGTCTGCATTAGAGAGAACGTGGGAACCAAAGCTTGAATCAATTTTGTGCCTGACCGTCAGCAAGATATGATGAGAGAGAGCACATGAGTTCTCAAATCCATACTGTTTGCCATCTGCAGGTCAGAAGGACACAACTGGCTGAAGTGAGTTAGAAAAAGAAAAGGAATGCAGAATAAGCAAATGGTAATACATTCAGAGTAAGAGAGAGAATCTTTATTTCACCTCCATACTTTCTCAGCCAATGACAGACAACAGTCTCATGTAAGGGACTGCAGTGAAGTTACAATGCAGAAGGAAAATCTAGCTGCACATAAGGTTCTGTGATTTTCAGTGACAATGTTTTTTCAAAACATAGGAAGACACGGGAGAAATCCTGACAGTGGCAGGAAGGAGTGGGCATTCAGAGATGTTATTGGTGGCAGAATGAAGGTAGGTGTTGGTGACTTTTTAGAGAGGGACTAAGTAACGAAGGTCTTAAAATAAGAGTGGACTCTTTAGCTACAGATATCTTAGAGATATTTAGATACAAATATCTCCTGTGTATTTATAACATATGTCCTCTATAAATTCCTTTTCCGATCACCTCTGTCATCAGCTTTGTGTGATGTGTGGATGCATCAAACCCCTGAGTATTTCTGACAGGACATAGTAGTCATAAAAAAATCTAAATACTTGAAACAGTGTAACATAGTATATTATACTGCCAATCTGCTTTATATAATTTAACTTTTACCCAAAAATTGTGAGTCAATTGAGTTCAGAACCAGACAGCCTATTAGTGTTTGCTAACTTTGTAGGTTTTAGATGCGTTTGTGAAGGTGACTGTGCTCCAAAAAAATAGCATTCAAAATGAAAAATGTATAACAGTGAATGCGCCTAGAGATTATTTTTTTTCTCTTAGCTGAGAAGTAGAAATAAACTTAGGGGACATTTAGCATTATACTGATCTCTTCTCAGTCTTCTAATCAGAAAATATATTATTTTTGTAATAAATGAACCACTTATAATTCAAATATAATTAAGGCAGCAATATTTGCAATGAGATAAAATTTTCTTGGAGGAGAACTCTCATTTTCGTCGCATTAGAAACAGAGGGAACATGTTGCGTTTCTTAGAGAATATCTGTAACTCTTCTTACGTGTATAAGCATCCTGTTGTTGCTGTTGCCTTGTGGTAGTCAAAGAGGTAATCCTCTTGAGCGAGGATGATACAGAATAGCCTAACTGTGCGTTGCTCTCTGAAAGAGTTTACAGTCCAAAAGATCTACTTGTGAAGCACATGACACCAAGTTAGGTGGGAGTGTTGACCTGCTTGAGGGTAGAAAGGCTTTGCAGAGGGATCTGGACAGGTTGGATCAATGGGCTGAGGCCAATGGGGTGAGGTTCAATAAGACTGAGTGCTGGGTCCTGCACTTGGGTCACAACAACTCCAGGCAGTGCTACAGGCTTGGGGAAGAGTGACTGGAGAGCTACCTGGCAGAAAAGGACCGAGGGGTGCTGGTGGACAGCCAGCTGAACATGACCCAGCAGTGTGCCCAGATGGCCAAGAAGGCCAACAGTATCTTGGCCCGTACCAGCAACAGTGTGATAAGTAGGACACAGGAGGTGATCATCCCCCTCTCCTCAGCACTGCTGAGGCCCCATCTCAAGTACTGTGTCTAATTTTGGGCCCCTTATCACAAAAAAAGACATTGAGGTGCTGCAGTGAGTCCAGAGGAGGGTAACAAAGCTGGTGAGGGGTCTGGAGCACAAGTCTTGTGAGGAGAGGCTGAGGAAGCTGGGATTGAGAAGAGGAGGCTGAGGGGAGACCTTCTCGTTCTCTACAACTACCTGAAAGGAGGTTGTAGAGAGGCGGGGGTTGATCTCCCAAGTCACAGGCGATAGGACAAGAGAAAATGGACTCAAGTGGCACCAGAGGTGGTTCAGATTGGATAGTAGTAAAAAATTTTACACTGAAAGGGTTATTAAGCATTGGAATGGGCTGCCCAGGGAAGTGGTTGGGGCACTATCCCTGGAGGTATTCAAAAGATGAGTTGATATAGTTCTTAGTGACATGGTTTAGTGGTGGGAGTTTTTTATCAGTTAGGTTGATAATTGGACTAGATGATCTTAAAGGCCCCTTCCAACCTAGACAATTCTGTGAATCTATGAATGCAAGCAAATAGACCTGTTTATAAACTTTGGCTATAACTACAACTGCCTTAACATCCTCTCTGTCTGCAGTCTAAAATCTGAGAAAATACTCTGATCTTAACACTGTAAATTAAATCAAAATTCAAAAAAGTCTTGCCCAATGAAAGTTGTCCATTTCTCACATTCAGATGAGATGTTGATAGCAAGTTTTGTTTTACTGAATCTCTATCCATGCATAATTAAAATTGTTTTATTTAAAGCTCTTGATAGCACATGTTTCTATATCACCTATGATTACAGATTACATGTACTGAGAGAAGTAAAAACATTATGAGCTAGATGCCAACATGGCTTTAATATGCTTTCATTTAAATTAAACTGCAGAAAATTTTCCTAATGTTATCTAAAATCTTTGAGTTCTGATGAGAGAACCTGTTCATGCTTACCCAACAAAAACTGCAAATTGTAGGTTAGGACTCAATGCTACAAACAGTAGTTACACAAGTGAATATTCAGATTTTTCTGGAAGAGTAAGATGAGCTTTCTCTGAAGAGTGAGATGAGCTTCCTAGTCATACAGAACAAAGAATTAAAACTTGTATAAATTCATGCTTTTTATATAGTATGTGAATGTCTCTTCAAGTTTGAGCCATTGGCAAAAAAGTAACATTTTGCAATGCTGTCCTAGAGTGACAAATATTAAAAAAATCACTACAAGTAGATTTGCTAATCAGTGTTTCAGCCTCAAGACGGAAAATGCTTCAAAACTTGAATAAAAACATGACAATTTTTACAGTATTTAAGAGATGGACTTTAGTAGGCATAACAAAAGAGGCAATCCTGGTATTTTTAATAGCAGTTGCAAATTGATTTTGAGGAAATATTGAAGATTCCTCATAACAAAAAATCTGTAAGGAAATATGAGAAGACAACTATAAGAAAAACTATAAATAAACTTTGTCTAGAGCAAGTTATGACACAATTGCAGAAAGTGCTTCTGAGTCTCTGGAGGCACCATCTGTTCCCCTTCATTAATCAGAGATCTCAAGAAAGGGTAATACTTAATTACAGTGTTTGCTTTTCTTTCTTACATAATTTCAAAAACTTTGATATCATCATAGTGCAAAACATACACCATGGCAAACTTATTAATGCTGTTTTGGGGATGTTTACACCTACAAATGAGAGAAAGTGAATAGTTACAAGTTCACATTGCAGATATGCTTGCACTGTTGCACTGATGAAAGCTGATGGGATATTTTTTTTTATGATCAAATCATACTCTTAAAAATAGCATGGTAGGAAAGAAAGTGCAGACACTGTATGGTGAATGAAGTTGAAATTGAGACATACTTTCTATAAACTGATATTAACTGTATAAATGTGTGTAGATAAAAGGGATATTTGCAGGACTTCAGTCTCTCAAAGGTACATCCATTGAAATACAGTTTTATGGCTATGTCTATGACTAATGTATTTAAGATAACAGAACAATTATCTAATTGTGATGTTATTTTAGCTATGACAATGAATTCACATAGAATTTTTATCTTATAAAAACATGTTCTCATAATTAGTAATCTTTCTTTTATAATAAATTGGGGAATCCTTTATATGGGTAGCACATGAGGTACTTGCCTGAAAGAATGTTTAAGATTTTGTTTCATTCTTTAAGCTAGATTTTCTTGTAAAAAATTTTGGTTACAGGAGGCAATTGTAATTCTTTAACAGTACAAGTCAAGTAGATTTGATTATACAATTTCATTGCATGTCTTGTAGAAAGTAATTATTATGGATGATGCTACATCATAAATACTTTCCACAAATAGGCATAGGCATTGCAGAGGAGTCAGTCAAACATAATGGCATTACATCAGGATGTTGACCAGTATGTCATGTCTGAAATTCTTGTTTTGTTAGTTACAGTCTTCAACATAAACTTTATTTTTTTAGGCTATGATCTGCTGAATTCTGGATGCAAACAGTCTATTCATTTTATAACTTAATGAAAAAACCCAGAACTGTTAAATAAAAGTTATATTTAAACACTACTTCCTCTATTCTTCAAAAACTTTTCATGCTTTTGATGTTTGCGATACTTGATAGGAAAAGCTAAAACAAATTCTCAATATAGCATTGTCAAACACAAAGAACATTGATCCAAATGTGACAGCCAATGTATTGGAACTGCCTAAACAGTGAATTGGTCCTCTTTATGTTTTATAAGTATTGAAATATCTCAGAAGTGATGTACTTCATTATTTTGAAAGCACAGTTTTTATAATATCCATTTCTCCTTCAAATCTAATCAATTGTTTGAATTGCTTTGAGAGAAAGCAAAAGTAGATGTGTACCCTCAGAATACAAAGAGCTTTGAAAATGGAAAAATGCTTTCTGGCTTGTCTTTGTCTAAATTTTGAAAGGCTGTCATTGAAAACTCACATCACTATCAATGCATGCTGAGCTTAAGAAATCAAATACACTGTATTGTGGCCAGAGACAGGTTTTCTAATCAGAGGAGCAGATAATTGAAATAAGTGTTAAAGTGGAAATACCACTGCTGCATTGGTGCTGCCACTTTATTGAAGTATTCTTAATATTAGAACCTTGCAATGTACAGACAGATGATAGTTTATAGAAGTTTTCACTTTCAGTCCATTACTTCTAGTTTGGTTTTGGTTAGGAGTAGCCAAATTTGCAATCCACTAAATGAATCTCTGATCTAAGGGTTTAATTCTGTTCACTAACGCTAATAGCAAAGCATCTCTAATTTAAGTGATGCAGATCTTTAATAAATAGCTTCCTTTATTAAAGAAATAGACATGGGGGGGAAAAAAAAGTAGCTTTCACGTGATTGACAAGGTCAATAGAATAGTAAAAGAATCCACATTGAGACAAAGTCACCTTTTCATGATGTACCAGCTGCTTTCTTAGAGAAAGATTTAGAAGAATTTATGCAGACTGCTGAAGACAGATGGGAACTTGCTTCACACTAGCTCCAGCTGTGGGAGATGAAGCAGCTGTAGACCAAAGATCACTTCCTAATGTTAGGATGAAGAAAAACTTCTTTACAGCGGGGATGACAGAGCACTGAAATAGGCTGCCCGGGGGGATTATGGAGTTCCCCTTCAAGACCCACCTGGATGCAGTCCTGAGTGATGTGCTCTAGGCAATCCTGTGTTAGCAAGGGAGTTGGACTAGATGATCTCTAGAGGTCCCTTCCAAGTCTGACAATTCCATGATCCTGTGATAGCCCTGAGCCCCAAGTTCTGCCTCTCAGTTTAGTGCTGCAACAGGTGCGTTCAGGTGTTTTTTAGACTTTTTTCACATTGTTAAGAGTCAACAGGTGCTGCAATTATGAGTTACCTTTGACTAGCTCTTTAAAAAAAATTATGAATATTTCTAAGTCTATGAGGCAAGCAGACTATATCTAAGCACCATGATCCTGACCTGAGCTTTATTTCCTGCCTTAAATTTTTTCTGCTATACCTATGCCCGCTTTGTACTTTCAGCTGCATCTTGCTTTTGTAGACCTTCAACCCAGGATCTATGTCCTTTGTACTTTTTGAAGATTCTGGCCCACTTTTTGTTGGCTTCCAAGTACAATATGCTGTGTGGCTTTTTCTCCTTTAGACTGCTGGCTTAGAACAGAAGCAGTTATACTTATGGATATAATGGCATGAAGAAATTTGATTTGAGAGTTATGCCTTACTGATTGGATGGATAAAAGGAGAAGAGAATTCAACTATGGAGATCTGGCCTTTCTTAACTGGTGGAGTTATAGTCAAGCTTGTAAAAGATGCTGAGCTATCCTGGCTGGGCTATGGCGGGGAGAAGAGAGCGAGCGGGGTGCATGGTCCTAGATGCTGGCTGGGGTTAAACCACAACACAGTCTGAACAGAAAGCAAAGTGATACAAGTAAGCGTGGACTATCACCTATTGTCGTGAAGAGTAAGCTGTCCTTGAGAATTGTAGCTGGTGGGCTGGTATAAAGAGGTTTGTACTGCCAATTCTAAATTCATTCACAAGCATGGAAGAGTTCAGTGTCCAGATTTTTTAAATTTGATATCTTTCATATCCAACAATAAGAATAAAAAAACCCTAGAAAATTATTTTATCTGTCAGTAATGTTTGCTTTTCATTAGGTAGACTAGAACGACAAAGGTATTTTGAGTACCATGCAGTTCAGGGAACAATACATTATGATTTTCACAGCAACTGTGTTCTGCCCCATAAAAAAGGAAAATAAGTCTGAATGACTTGAGGCAACAAAGAGAGCATGTAGAAAAGCAACAACAGAAATAAACCAAAGCATAACTCTACTCAGTTTATAAACATACTAGCATGCAGTGCTTATTTTCTTAGGCTGTTTTGTCAAGTTGTTATTTGGAACTCAAAATTTACCTATCTTTGCAAACATATATTTCTCAAAGACTTAATACTAGACAGATGTAATCATCACTACAATACTGTTTGCAGTTTGAAAGATTGCTTGACATTAAAGAATCATAAAACCAAAGATGAAATATTTCACCCACGAAGGTGTGTTCATTTTGAAATATGCTATTTAATATACTTAGTGACTATATGCTGAAAAAAGTTTCTTATATAAACTGCAGATGTCTAATATTTAATAATATTCTTCACAACTCATTATGGTCAACTGATTTTTCAGATCCATCATTTTACTGTAATTTTCAAACTTCTTCATTTGACAAAAAACTACTTCCGGTGAAGGAATGACTTTTTAATGATGAATGCTAGCATTCATTTCTTACTAGAGATTTGAAGACGCATTCTTTTATGTACCGAGCACTTGGCTCGTGTCAGCATTTCTGTGAATTTACGATAACAACATAAATTCTTCAACTAAATTGTTTGTACTTTAATACAGCCTATGGCTTCAAAGGGAGTGCAAGTAAAAATATTTTGTTTGGTGGGCTTTTTATGTTCCTTTAAAAATAAACTCATGCATTTTTGACCCACCCAATATGTAATTTAAAAGAAAAAAAAGATTTTTCACTTCACGATGATGCTAGCAGGTTAGGTGCAGAATAAAGCCTGAATGTCAACTCCATGCTGCTTCCCATTTTCTTAAAAGAAGAGAAGTTTGCTATTAGTATTCTTCTTGCTTCTTGTAGATTGTTTGGGGAACCTCTTTTCCTACAAGTAGAATCCATATGCTGTATTTCTGTTCATACCAGTATTTCTGGTCATGTTTCCAGAAGATTTTACCTTCATCCAGGTGATAGAACAGAGTACTTATTTTTTTCATATATAAACCAGTGTGCATAATTGTTACTTTGAATTCAAGAGGTCTGTCACTCAGTGAGAAAGACCAAGTTGTGATTTGCTATAGGTCAAGTAAAAAATATCAAGAGCTGTACTTTAATGAAAGCAAATTTTAAGTGTTCTTGTCTTGTTCTGCGTTGTGACTGAGAATAGAGGCTGGTAAATGAAGATCACCTAAATTTTGTCATGAAACATAGCACAATTAAGATTTGATCAAACATGTTTATTGAGTGCAAACAAATGAACAGGAATAACAAATGGACAGAAAATGAAATAAATTGATGCTGTTGAACTGCATACAAATTTAAAAGGGCTAACACAATACAAAAGCAGGTGTAGCTTGGATCTCTTCAGGTTTTCTCTTTGGAGCCAGACCTCTTACACAAAAAGCCGTATTTGATCGAAGTTCATCTAAGACCACAATGCCAATGAAAATGATGGTCAGGTACTCTGTATACCTCTGTCTGCTTTCTTTCCTTGCCATCCATCAGTGATAGTATTCGTGTTGTTTTAAGCTGAACCAGATAAGGTCATAGACCCCACTAAAACCTGATCTTGCATGAGAGGGGAAAAAACGGGACTTTATTTTTCTGTTCAACTTAATGCTGCCCATGAAATCTACAGGAAACTTGGATTCTTTAGATTTCAGTGAAGCTTTTTGGCTAATTTTTGCTAATTTTTGCTAATTTTGCTTTTAAAGTTAATAGCCTGAAATGTGAACTTAGGAAGGCTACCACATGACACTATTTCTTTTATTCGTGCTTACACTGTAAATAAGTTTGCATATTTAAAGATAATGGCAGTCAGAGTACCTAGTTTACGAATGTTTGTGTCCTAAATCAGTTAAAAGAAATTCAGCAACCCTTGAGTCTTACTCCATTTATTTCTACAATGTAGTTAAATTGCTCGTTGTTTTCAGTAGTTTATCTAAAATTGTCACTGCCCTGGAACTTTTTTTTCATAAGTACATACTTTGTATTTAGCAAAAAGAGAAAAAATAAGTAAGCAAGGATACCAGGTCATCTAAATAGTTTTTATGGCTCTTACGTGCTTAGAATTAGCATTGGTATTTAGGAGCTAAGCCTAGTAAGTAAGTGAACGGAAGGGAGCTGGGCAGAGAATAGCACGTGTTTTATGATTAATTTGATCTATTAGGGAGGAAAACATCTATGGGTTTATCAAATTCTAGTTCTGATTAATGCACTGTAGTTAATAAATTACTGTAGTCTTTTAAAATAATAATAAAACAGCCCTTATTTCATTTTCATGTGCTATATTTCTTTTAAGCCTGCCTTAACATTCATTAAGTTTACAAGCTCACAGAGAATTCTTATTTGCGGTCAAAAAGTTTTAGACTATATGTTTTGTAAGGTCTATTACTGTGATGGCTCTGTTACTAATACCAGCATATATCTTTATAGCCGTTAAGATGTCAGCAGTGTTTTCTGGAGAAAAATAAACCTCTACATAAATAAGGAAGGGAAGAGATTTTTAAGTTTTGGGTTTCTTTAATTTCTTTTCAAGCATCAGGAGTAAAGGATGCTTGGTTATTCTTAAATTATAAATAAAGAGATGAGAAAACTGATAACCCTTCAGTGATGAAAGAGCTACTGTGATACCTTTGCCAGAAATGGCTTGTTCTCAGCTGGTGTAAATCAGGCAACTTTCTGGCTTCAGGGAAACTCTGCCTTTTGGCAAAAGTGAAGAGGTCTTAAAATTTTGAGTAGTTTGCAAGCCTTTATGTGTTTTGTTAAGTCATGGGGAAAATAAAAAAGAACAAATAGTTTTTCTTCTGTCTTATTGGATGCAGATATGGGTGCATGCATTTTTATAGTCAGGGCTTCACTGAAGCATGGATGAAAAATTAACTCTTCAGGTGACTTGTTCTCAGATTTCAAATAGGCAAACCAGCAGTGGGCACATCAAGTCTGTCCGTAATGATGTGTCTCTAACAATGAGGAAACTTCGAAAAAGTACAAATGCTATCTTGTACTAAGTAACTTTCAGCTGCTGTTTTTCTCCCTGTGCCTAGAACTTGAACTGTCAAACAGCTGTTTTAACAGCTGGTTAAAACAGTAGCCATATAGTAGCAGTAGGAAGAGGTATTAAATCAGGATATTGCAGTCTTTGCATTTAAATGCAGACCTACATGTCTTTAAACTTGTACTAAGCACTTGCCTGGAGCTATACTCAATAGAGAATGTATTAATTTAACACTGTAGCTACCTTACGTTCCTAGTATTTGGTGATTTAGCTTTCTCACTGGGGTTCATGGTTTTGTTTATAAAATGGAGTGATCTGGGACTTTTCAGACTGACGATACCCCATCTTTTGCCAGAAGAATTTGGCTGAGATCAGTGGGGATGTTCCAGCTGGAATCTCAGGCCATATAGTGCAGCTGCAAGCACAGTTTTTCCTGAAGAACTACTTCTTTTGTATTGCTGTCCAGATCCAAAATTGCTCATACCAGCTAGCCTGGTATGTATGCTTTTAAGCTTACTTGACAAAAAATAAATACATTTTCTAGGTCATCCAGTCTTGTAGTATATTACATTCTAGACCAAGAAATAATCTTAACCATATTCCTAATATCAGTCTGTTGTTATCCCATTGAGACTTCTTCCAGGTTAATTCAGGTCATTTCCAAGAGTTGTGGAGAAATTATTATACTGTTGCTTCAAGTGAACATTAGATGTTCATCATTCCATAATTCTTTACATTTTAGAATATAGTAGTCACAGAATATAAAAAAGAAGATATATATTTTACTGATGGACAAGTAATTATTTTTTATTTGAGGGGAGAAGAAGGTAAATCATAGTAAAATGCATCTGTCAAGATTTTTGATTTTTTTTTTTAAATTGATAGGCAAACAGTACAGCCTTACATTTGTGGTGTCAAAGATATGTGCCAGCACGTTTGTAATAAAACCGAGGGATATATAAATCTGCTATAAAAATTCCCCTTAGAATAACTTGTTTGTATTTAGATTCTTAACTCTAAGGGAACATTTTTGCATAACATAGAAATAAATTTTGATTTCTTGTCTCTTATTTAAAGCATATTTTGTTTTTGTGTAGCATCTTTTAGTTACCATCATATAGAGCTCTCGGTCTGTGAACACATGACTGTTCAAATACAAATGCTGCAAGGATGAAGGAGAGAGGGCAGTAAGTCTTTAATGTATAATGCCGGGGGCAGGAGGGGAAAGTTTTCACTGGGTCACTTGATCCTGGATAATTAGGCTTCCCCCCTGTCCTTTTAATTTAGGGGATATGGATAGCCAGTATATTTGTGAAATAGTTTCTAAGGTCACTTCTGAAAGTGTCATGAATTGTGAATTCATACTCTGAACCATTGGGTTATGGCCTGTATGTGGCCATAAAAAAGCATCAATTTGATTGCTTGCCTGTTGAACTCTGTTTGGAAAGACTCACTTTATGTTTTA
The DNA here is from genome assembly GCA_013400375.1 of Thinocorus orbignyianus. Lineage (NCBI taxonomy): Eukaryota > Metazoa > Chordata > Aves > Ciconiiformes > Thinocoridae > Thinocorus > Thinocorus orbignyianus. The sequence continues at coordinate 7,613 of VXBW01002694.1, read as the reverse complement.
CATCCCTTTCATTTGTGGTTTAGTACTGCTAAGTTGCCTCTTAATGTTGCAATTGTGTACAAGCATATGGTATGTTGTTCTCCTAGCATTTGAATCTACATGGTACTTGGTAGGTCTAAGAGAGGTTGTGTATTTTACTCTTCCATTGGAAACACTAGGTAAAATTTCTCTGTAAGGCTAATGAAACCAATTTTCTAGGGAAATAAGGCTTGTTCAATACCACTGTCAGTCCATTTGTCAGTCTTCCTGGTTTCCTTCCTGTGTTTCCGCTTCCTGGTGGATTTTGAACATTCTGGCCATGAAGACTTATAAGAAGTTTTTGGGGCTAACTTCTTGAGACAGTACTGGATGACCAAAGCATCCATATTCATTGGAGACATGGACAGTGGGACCGAGTGCACCCTCAGNAGCCTTCCAGTACCTGAAGGGAGCTACAGGAGAGCTGGAGAGGGACTCTTGGTCAGGAAGTGTAATGATAGGATAGGGGGTAATGGTTTTAAATTGGAAGAGGGGAAAGTTAGGAAGAAATTTAGGAGATATTAGGATGAAATTCTTTCCTGTGAAGGTTGTGAGGCACTGGAACAGGTTGCTTACAGAAGCTGTGGCTGCCCCATCCCTGGAAGGGTTCAAGGCCAGGCTGGATGGGGCTTTGAGCAACCTGGTCTCGTGGGAGGTGTCCCTGCCCATGGCAGGGGGATTGGAACTGGATGATCTTTAAGGTCCCTTCCAACTCGAACCATTTTGTGAATTTGAAAATACATCTGCCTGTCCACATATAAAGCAAATATCTGTGAAAACTGAAGACATTTTTTTGCTCAATGTTTAAGTAAAACATCCCTCCCCTGAAGGAGGGATTCAACCCTAACTCAAATTAAGCTGTAAAGTTACAGACATTGTCTGACTCTGATAATTTCTTGACTGACACATTTTCCCTGGCTAATGGGATTTTATTAAATGTGATATGTAGCTGTAAGATCACATTTATCTGGATAATGCTTCTTTATATCTATGTTAGAAATAAGTAGACAGACCAATGAGTCAAGAATTATAGTGGGAGATAATTGCCTAATGTGATAAAAAGTAACCAACAGTAGGCTATTATGCCTAAAGTAAAAGCCTAGCAAACTCGTCATAGCTGTGTGAATCAGTAGAACCATTTCCTAGGAGGCTTTGTTACTAAGAATCTGCTATATAATAATAATGCTATTTCATCCATTGTTTTCCTACTAATCAGGTTGTTTTAGTGCTAACTCTTTACTGAAACACTGAAGACACAGTTAAGGAAGTTAAAATGTAGTTTCTGAAGAAAACCCTACTGTACATTTTTTATTTTTAACAGAAATAATAATATATTTTTAGTGGTTTGATGAAGTGTTGTGAGCTGTTTTCAGATTTTTATCTTAGAAATGAAATTCTATACTGCTCAATATGAATTTCCAATCATTTTGTGTACATTTGTTGTGATAAGACATATTTTAGTTTGTTAGATTTCCTGTTAGTAGATCTGTTGTATAATTTTTCACTTCTGCTAGAAAAAAAACCCCTTTAAATATGATTTTGTTTTCATTGGTATCACTGAATTTCCATGGACTGTGAAAACATTGTTCTTTTAATTTCTCTAAGAAAAATTCGAAATCATGAATAACACAGAGCATTATTAGGAGTTTTGGTTAGTATTGATTGTATTTAAAATTAAGTGCTTGTGCATTCAACACTGGTCATAAAAAATTGCAGTCTTCCACCTTGCCAAGTCCTTTGCTATTCTAAATATGATTAAATGCTCTAGGCTGCATGTGCTGCATTTGTTTCTGGATGAACAGAATTTTATGAACTGTATGTCTACCTTTTTCCTTCTGTTTTGAGAGTAATACCGTGTATGAGAAACTGAAGCGGAAGAGCAAGTAGAAAACCCAAAGTTGAAAGGCTTGTTTTGCCAGATCTGCTTTTCTGCACATTTTATTTAGAAGTTTAGAGTCATTTATATTTAAAAAAATAACTGTAACATGAAGAAAAATGTCATCATGTTGAAAAATTTACTGGGTTGGCTAATAGTATGAGATTTCATATTACCTTAGTGCATCCATGAGGTGATTTGATTGTCAAATAGTTCAAAATTTTCTATTATGTAGTTTACTGTTCTCCCAAGCTCAGTATCAATCTTGATAGAAGATTGTAAAATGTACATGTACATAGTATATTTGTGTCCCCGCAGGTGATTACATTTCTTCTAGGAGTGTTAGTAGTTCATTCGGGTAAATTCATTCTTTTTTGTGGGAGCGGTACATTGCTTTTTATAAAATTATGAGGAGTGCCTAGCAGCGATATAAGCCACAAGGTTCACCTCTAGCCCCAGAGGACAACAGCTGTGGTCATGTTCCTGCGTTAGGGGTACATCTTCAATGTTACATACTCCAACAGGTATTAAAGTTCAAGCAAGACTGTAAGGGATTAATTTTACCAGTTACCCTTTCTAAGGACATTTGATTATGGATATTTTCTGTTATCAAAACATCTCTAATAACCTGCTAACTCAGGAAAATAACTTGCATAGATCCTAAAGATGAGTTTGGAGGTACACTACAACAAGTCAAAGATTAAATCTTCCACAAATATGTTAAATACTATATCTTGAATGATCAAAATTAACTATTGTTTTCCTTTCATTATTTCAACAAACTGTTGATACAGGACTTGGTAAACTCAGAGGTCCTTTCCAACTGTAACCATTCTGTGATTCTGTGAAAGAATTAAACAGTAGTCACCTACAAAGACTTGCTAGGTCTTGGCAGTGGGTATTTAATTGGTTGTCTGGATTTGACACATGAATTTAGTAACCACTTTAAACACAGCCCAATTTATTTAGTATTACGTTTTCATTAATTAAATCTTATTTTAACAATTTTCCGTTTATGGCTCTAGTGCAATTCAAAACATCCCCATTCTGCCATCAAGGATGTGGCAGAACTGATGAAACTCTAGAATATTAGTCAAAACCTGCAGGTTTTATCATATAAATGAAAAAAGTGAAAGGAAACCAGTGTTGTTTTATCTATTATCATGTAATTATTACCATCTTTATATTCACCATATATCAACATTATTTGACATTACTTTAATTTTCCCTACAGTTTGTGTGCCTTTATGTATTATAAATTACACTATGATTTTTTTTTATTTGCAGCTTATGTACTACATTAGGTTAAACTACACCACAGGCTTTGTCCTGTACTTTCAGCCAGTATTAAACTACAAGTTAAGTCATGTCATAATGAGCCAACAGTGTCACTGTGGTCTCAACAGATAAAGGCTTAATATAGTTTCTGAAATAAATAGAAAGACTCCCATTAACTTTCACCATTCATCAGATTGTCCCTAAGTATTTGTTATGAAGTTTATCACAGAAGCAGGATAGGGTTTAAATGGTTTGACCTTGTGTACCTTAATGACTGTTACAGAATGCATAGATTGTTTGGTGAATGTCTTTGTTTTAATTTTCTGTAGTTTGCATACATAGTCATAGCAATGCAGTGGGACTTTTTCTTTCTTTTTTTTTTTCTTTCAGTGTACAAGAAGGAAAATACACATGTATAAGTCTGGATTTGAAATGAGACATTTAGTGTGTATTTCTTGTGTCATTATATGACACTTACACAAATATGCTAATATAAAAAATACAAATATAAAATATATTTTATGTGAAATGCCAAAGAGACTAAGAAATGTCAGATGTCATAGTAAGGCTATGTTCCTAGTTATCATCAGCAACTCTTCAGTAGTAGTGCAAAAATTAATTGCCCTGTTTTCTTACTCTGTTTCTTTCTAAAGTGAATTTGATAATGCAACTAACTTCTTTGTCTGTTTGACATTGATATTCTACAAGCACAAGGAATAGAAAAAGTGTGTATTAATGGAGGCTGTGGTATTGTGATTTTCCAACAACAGAATAAGAATGGATTTGAAGAACAGGAAATATTTCCTGACTCCTAGTGCTTTAGCTGCAGGCTGATAAATAGCATGGTTTGGAATCAATTTCAACATTGATCTGAAAGATAATCCTCCTCGCAACAACCACATCCTGAGGTTTTTATTGTCAGGTGCGAAAATGAATGGCAGGTTCTAAATAAATGAAAAGAAAAGAAAGAGAAAACGGAATGAGGCCTACAGGGAGAGGGGTAGTTATTTGTCTGTCACACATGAGCTAATACTCTGCAGACATTTACTTAGAAAAAAGTGAGCTGTACACGGAAAGGGTATTTATTTTCTTAATTGCCCAAACGATGCTCTGAAATTGAGGAATCAATCATGTTTATTGTTATATGTGGGAAATTAAAAATATACAGTATACGGTAATTTAACTTGCGGTATAAGGAATCCATAGTACACTTCTAATCGATATTCTGTACTTCATGCTAGCTTGGTCATGTAGGGCACCGGGAGGGGAAGAAAAAGCTGTGGATGTAGACTCAGCTGTTCAACTTGGAAGGCTTTTATTCTATAAATGCTCCACAACAAATAAAGATTACAAGAGGTACCTGAGAGAATACATGTTACTGTTTGGAGCTGGAATGTGTTTAATGCAGTGTCTAAGAGTTTCTGGGAATGAGAAATTAATAGTTTTAGCTTTCCAGCTAAAATACGATAGAGAGGAATGAAAGTAAAGATTTTACTGTCCTGCCAAAAGGTGAGAAGCTCATCCTGTCCTATCAGCCACAGCTAAATGGAGTTAAAGCACTCCATTTTATATAAACCCCTGTAATCTTCATTTCTTTGTCACATCATTGTGCTTAGTTGAAACACAAGGGTGTTTTTGAGTGAGACTCAAGTGAATTACACTTCTGACAAGCTGAGCAAATGTTTCCCTGTGGTACAGAATGTATCCGCACCGCAGCCTTCAGATCCTGTTTGAACTTAATGTCACACTATGAACTAGTTCAATGACATGAGAATTCAGGGATGGTAGTATCACTCACCTTATCTAAAGTTTCCCAAGTTTTTAAAATATTATGTCTTTGCATCGAAACAATTTAATTTCTTTCAGACTCAGCAGGTACCATTGAAATGTACCTGGAAAAGACAGGTTATTTATTACAGTATCTATATCTTTGTTATAAATTATGATGTCTTCTTTCTTGCATCATTTAGAACAGTTTGAAAATGATAGTGAAGATACTTAAAATATCATGCAGGCATCTGAGTTTGTCCATCACCAAAATGAGTTTGATTTCACATCTGAGATGCTGCATCATCATTAAGCCAACACTGGTAGCCAGTGTTGTAGTGGCAAACTGTCATTTGCATTTAAGGGCCTCCTGCTTCCCTGCAAAAAGTTTCTAAACTGGATTGAGATTGTTGCTATATTTTATTATCCTCAGGTTTTCAGGAGTTTTTTGGATATTCTTTTCACATATTATTCCACGTGATCCAGCTTTTGTCCAGTCCAGTAGAACATATACCTGCAGGCAAAAACCTGGCCTCTGTGAAATGAATGGGAATTTTTCCACAGACCTAGTAATGGCCATGATTTCACTACCTTTCCTACCTTTAATGAGGATCAACTATGGCAGAGAGACAGGACAAAAGTACACAAGTTTTTCTGATGCAGGTCTGGGTGACTTCTTTCAATTTCAGAAAGGCCAAAAAGTTTGTGGTAGTTGAAGAGGTGGAAACTTCTGTATTTCCTGAGATGTGTTTCAATAAAGCTAAGCATGATGCATAAAAGCTCAGTGACGGTATGCGTTTTGTAGCATAAAAATATTTCTACTCTGTCTTTTAATGAATATTGCAGTATACTTTGCAAAATTAGAAAAGAGAGAGTAAAGTTTGTAAGAGCACCACTGACCGGTGAGATCTGTCTTTTTGGAAATGAAACTGGAATATAGAAAACATTTGAATTGTGCAGAATATGGAGAATAAATAATACAAGGCAAACCGATGAGGGATTTTCAAATAGCAAGATAACAATTACATCTTTGGAATTTGGCTAGGACAGTTATCCTGGGAATGATATTCTTACAAGTCACTATAAATTCTTCTCTGTTTCATGGTCATCAGGACCTAATTTTCGTAACCTCCAGTGGCAGCATGTTTGCTCTTTCTGCTTTGGGAATATTAGATTTTAAAAATATCCAAATAATTTTGCTAATGCTTAATCTTAAAGTCTAACAGAGATTTAATTGATATAGAAGATATATCTGCAAATATAGGGTCGTTACATTTGGCTGTAAACAAGAACCGTGCCTCATCTACATGCCTTACATATTAAATTGGATAATAAACTGCTGTTTAATAGTGTATCTGATGCAAGCAGTTGTTTTCTGTGAGTATATGAGTAAATTTGCTGTTTATTAATTCTTACTTTTGATCCCTTTTGGGAAGTGCTGACTTTCACTGGTGAATGAAGTGGTTCATAAGTGCCAAATTTTACTAATCCCACATAAACCTCTGTGCAAACATCACTAAATCAAAATGTACATTGGCATAAATAAAATAGTCTCAATTCAGCAGTTAATTTCAAGGTGAAATATACCAAAAACAATGTTACAAATAATAACTGAAGCTATTGTGCTTTTGATTTTCAGTTCACTTGACTAGAATAGTGAAAAAGCACACAAAAGGAAAGTGAAGATAATTGTAGTTTGAATCATCTAGTAGTAGTGCTGGCAGAAACCCATTTTATTAGTTGCTTAACTTCTTTCTGGGCTTGGATGATGATATTGGCTTTTAGATAGTGATGTGAGTCTGGATTAATATTGCTGGTTTTATTGATTTAATTAGTCATATGCCCCTTTCGATTCCAGTAATGTTTTTTATTGGCTGAATCAATACAAGTTGTATGAGTGTTTCAAAGCATGAATATCAATTCTGGTAGGCCTTCTGCTAACATTTGAACTTTATGGCTTATATAGAGGAAATGACTTGTACCTTCTCAGATTTTTAGAATTATTTTTGCTTCTGTGAAGGAAATAATTTCATTATTCAATAATTCCCTTCTATGAAACAAACCATGTCTGAGTATAACACTCTCAACCTGCTAATTAAGATCAAAAAAATTCAGTGTTTTCGGGGGTGTCACCTGATGAAGTTTGTGTCTGCATTTTAGTAATGTTTAGAAGAAAGAAAGAAAAAACAGGCAGTATGGTGGAATGAAAATAAGGATATTAGAATATATATATATTCTATATATAGAATATTAGAATAATAGGAACTATTGGAAGTGAGATAAAAATATGCTTTTCAAGGACATCATTAGCTTGGAAGTGGAATGGAATGTACTTGTTACTTAATGTATTTTCATGGACATTAATGTTGCATTGTTGATCCATCTGAATCTTTGCCAGTTGCTTGATGAAGATCTTGGTGAGTGACAGTGAATGATGGAGGTGAAATTAAAATCAAATTTAGACATGAATATTTAATAACGACATAATAACATAAGACTGGAATACTGATTTAAAGTAGGGCAACATACAATGAGTGCTGACAAGTCGCACACCAAAATGAAAATTCCTGGACACCTTTGTGCTTGATTCACAGTGCCTCTGGAAGACTTTAAGGCAGCTGGTTTAAATGAAAGAGTGCAACACTGGGACCTACAGAATCACAGAATGGTATGG